>LOJH01011986.1:9599-25991 GCA_001685095.1 Ellobius talpinus
TGGATGGATGGATGGATGGATGGATGGATGGATGGACGGACGGATGGACAGATGGTTAGGTAGATGGATGGAAGAATAGATGTATTACAAATGAATAGATGTATTGATGGATCAAAACAGTAAAAAAATGAGATATCATGAAGTAGAAGCTGTGGTTATCTGAGTAAGACTTCACAAGACCAAGGCAGTCAGCATCCAAGCCTGATGTGGAATGGGCTCATGAGTGTCCATCCATAGCTGAAAATCTAAGGCCATTGATAGAGGCCATAGAAAAGATAGACATATTTCTTTTGGGTTGCAGCCACTGTTAAGTTTCCCAAGCCCCAATGAATGGACTCGTATTCATGTACATTCAGGAAGCAGCAATTAGACTCCAGTAGAATTTTTTTTAAGGATGTGATTTTAAACAGTGGACATGTTAGAGAGCAGGAGAATTAGCAGGGGTGGGGATAGCCATGATCATAATATATTATATTGATATGTAAAATCCCAAAAGTATAAAAATTTTAAATAGAAAATTATATAATCTAGAAAAATTATACAGCAGCAGACAGAGTGCCCCCAAAATCTGCAGGAAAGTCACTGTATGACCTTGCACAATAATTTATTTCACAGTGTAGCATAGACATGACCAGATAATAGTTGAGCTAAAACCTCATTCAAAACTTCCTGAGCCAGGCAGGAGTCACCAAAGGGCTTACCATGCAGGCATAAAGACACGAATTCAGTATCTAGAACCTATAATTTTGAAAACCAGAGGGACTGCAGAGCTGTGTTAGTGATTAAAAACACAGTCAGCATTCACAGGGACTTACTCCACCTCCAGGGCATCTGATATCTTTTATCCTTGGCCACTACTGCACTAACATGCACATTCCCCTAGCAGAAACAACACACATGAATACAAATAAAATATCTAAAAGTAAAATTAAAAAGCCAGGTGCACCAGTACACATTTATAACCTCAGCCCTGAGGCTGTATGGACAGGTGATCACTGGGGACCAGTGCCCAGAAACTTGTCTACAAAAAAGAAATTATATGTAAAGTTGACCTCTAACCCCCCAACAAATACACACACACACACACACACATGCACACACACATTTATGACCCCAGAATTATTACTCTTGTGCCAAAATTAGGTAGAAAGAAGAAAAACTATTACCAAATAAAAAGTTAAGGACTGAACTTGAACCATGGTTTCTCCATGTATTAATTAAGGACATTACAATACATAATTTGTGTTATGTCTTTCTCTAAAATGTCTAAGTCAAAATATAAACATTTCACCTTCCAAGTTCACACTCTAATTGACACTGTTACAAACCCAGTATAAAGAAAAGGAACACAGATTATCCATAAGTAAATAACTGGACATTGGTTAGAAACCCGTATTTTCAATGGGTGCATTTTTACTTCCCCCATAAAATCCCACTTCTGTTTCAAACATGATATTTTTCTTTTCATTATAAGAGGCAATTTATTTTATTGCTACTTGAAACTAAAGAAATCCAATAAACTGGCTTAGAGCCAAAGAAGACCATAATGACAAAATGATTGATTTTTCTACAATGCATTATATTGCTCTTCTCAAATTGGAGAAATGCAGTATAGAAGATACTCATTTATACCACCAACTGGTATTCATCTCTGTAATAGAATGTAATACTCATTTGTATTTATTAAGTACCTGTCATCACTAGAAATAGAAAGTAAAAAGGGATTCACTATTAATTCTCAGGCATGGTCAAATATTAGTTGTTATATCCATTGACATAAAGAATTTTTATGGACACTTAAGTCACAAATATCAGCTCTGTTACATAGTTAAAAAAGTGAAAGTGGTGTGTCCATGATCTAACAGTGGAAATGGAAATTAAGTAAGCAGATATAATTTAACAAAAAGAAAAATGCATTATCTAAAATTTTAATTAGCTGTATTTATTATTATCCATTGTATATATGACGTGTGTGTGTGTGTGGTGTGTTTGCTCATGTGCTCACAGAAATGTCACCACACACATTTGGCAGTTAGAGGATGATTTTTCACTTGTCAGTTCTTTCCTTCTAATATTTGTTTGCAGGACTGAACTCAGGGGTCCAGACTTGTACAGCAAGTGCTTTTAATTCTGAGCAGTCTCACCCATCTGAAAACTACATTTTTAAGCAGTAGGAGTTGACCAACAATGGGGGCTGGCAAAACCCCAGATATTGACTCTGAAGTGGGTATGTGGTGTGCCATCTTGCTGCATCTTTACAACATACACCTGAGACAGACTTAATTACTCAGTTATACAGATGAAAATGCAAGCATGACTCAAGAAAGTTTAAGCCATTGAACAATATATAATGGTAATGACTTTTTGCTATTACATCACAATACATCTTCATGTACCTGCTGTTTGCTATCTCCTCACATACTCCAAATAGGCAATCTGAAGAAAACAAAACTGTGCATATTTATAAGTTCCTCAGTTCTGGCATCCTTGGTTAACAATAGCCATTGTTTAAATCTGTCTTCCTCCTCACCTTTCAGCCCTCTGGTAAACATTGTTCTACTGTCTATGTCTACGAAATAATTTTTTAACACAATGGATTAAAGTTACAGCTACATAAGAATGGATTTTAGTGTTCTATAGCACACGGAAAACTAGAGTTAGTATGTACTAATATTTCAAAATAGTTAAAGAAAGGATTCTCTATAGTCTCACAACAGAAAATGCTAACCATGCTTTGACATGTTCAGAAATCATGTGCACATTCTACTCACTTGCTTTGGTCATTACACAACATACACATATGAGAATGCCATACCGAGTTCTCAGAGTAGGTGCACTTGTTCATTGATCAAAAGAAAACACTAAAAAGTCGTGTTCTATGTAGAAACTACTTTGCAGGACAAAATTTTTAAAAATAATATTTAAAGGTCTTTAAATTTCAGAAAGAGGATTATGATTTTTAAAGGAATAATGATGGGGGAAATTGTGCTGTGTGAAGTCTTCAAGAACACATGGCTCTTGCAGTCCACACTGGCACAGTAGGAGAATGGAGACAACTGGTAACTGACATGGCTTTCTGTAAACCCCAAGCACCTGTGACAGCATATTATGAGGGCTTCTTGGAGGAATATAAAGCAAGAGGATCTTGCACCTCTACCATGACTTGCCATTTCCCCAGACCTCCACTCAGGTTTAAAAGTCCATGTTTCTCAAGTTCCTATTATTCTTCATCTTATTTTTGACAGCAGTATTGATGTACAGTTCATACACATATATGAAATAGGCACAGCTCAAATAACACATAAGGCTGAAAAGGTGAAAATTTTTTCTCTAAAATTGTAAATACGATGATGAAGCCCATGCTCATCATTTCTCTTTGACAGAGTACAAAGAGGTGATTCTTAACTAACTAAACCAGGGAAAGAAATAGAAGGATTCAAATTGGAAAAAAATGAAGTAAAATTACCTATTTGGCTGATAATATATATTGAAAATTCTAAAGACTCTACAAAACTTTTTACAGTAAATTTGGATGGTGCATTATCAACATATAATGCAATGCTTCTTTATATAATGAAATATATGAAAATAAAAATTAATTGAATGATTCATTTTATAATAGTGTCTACAAGGATAAACTTATCAAGAAGATGGGAGACAAGACACAAGGAGAAAGACATCCTGTGTTTGTGGATTAGATTTAAAAGACAATGTCATTGTAAGATCCACACTACCCAAAGCAATGTAAAGATTAAATGCCCTTTTCACACATATTTCAGAAATTTAAAGGATACTTCTCATGAAATTCATTCTAAGAAATAATACTTTAATACTTACTGTTTAGGTAAAACAACCAATTGCCTATGTCACTAGGCTTTGGAAATCCTAATTTTCAGGTTATCTGCACCAGAAGATTGCAACCACTTCAAACACACACTAGAACAGCTGTTATAATAATAAACTCTTTGGGCTTTTTTTAAAAAGAATTTTTATTTGTTTCATTTTTTATTATTGAAAATAGATTCTTCTCTCATAGAATATATCCCAACCATAGTTTCCCCTCCTTTCGATCCTCCTAGCTCTGCCCCACTTCACCTCTCCCCCAGATCCCCTTTGCCCCCTGTTCAAACAATAGCAGGCCTCCAAGAGACAACAGCCAAACATGGCAAAATATGATACAAAAAGACAGGGCAAGTGGACAATGGTGGTGTGTGCCTATAATCTCAGCTCTCAGGAGGCAGATACAGGAGATCTCTGTAAGTTCAAGGTCAGCCTGGTCTGCAAAGCAGTTCCAGGACAGTCAGAGCTGTTTGTTACACAGAGAAACCTTGTCTTGAAAAACCAAAATCAAAATCAAAAGAGGTGGAGAAGGAGAAATGGGGAGGGCAAAAGCCCTCCTGTTGAGGCTAGACAAGGAAAAGGCAAACTAATAGAAGAAAAAGAGTCAAAGACACACAGCTCCCAATTCTGGCCAACATCTAATTTACACTTGACTTTTTGATAAATTCAATGTTTGTGAGCTTTGGATGATGATTTCTTTGATTATGTGCAAGGGAGTGAAGAGGTTGGAAAGGTTCTGTTCAAATCTTTCTGTGTTTGCACTCTGAACTCTAAACTCACAATAGCCTTCTGTTAAAATGTAAGCTTGTGGAAGTTTCCCTTGTATCAGACTTCTATCCGACTCCATAAAGCCCCTCTTTCCAATCATGTTTCTCAGCACATTCCCTCTCTGTCGACCTGCAACTCAATGCCTCCATCTCCCATGCCCACCCACCCCCATCCAATCAGGATATGTTCTCTCTTTCCCCTTCCCTGGGAGATCCATGCACCCCCCCATGGGCCCTCCTTGTTACTTAGCCTCTTTGGGTCTATGATTGTAGTATAGTTATTTTTTACTTTACAGTTAATATCCACTTATGAGTGAGTACATTCCATGTTTGTCTTTCTGGTTCTGTGTTAGCCCATTCAGAATGATTTGTTTTTCTAGTTCCATTCATTTGTCTTCTAATTCCTGATGCCATTGTTTTTGAAAGCTGAGTTTTATTTCATTGTGTAAATGTACTGCATTTTCTTTATCCATTCTTTGGTTGAGTGACATCTAAGCTGTTTCTAAGCTGCTATGAACATCATTAAGCAAATGTCCTCATGTTATGATTGAGTATTCTTTGAGTATATATGTAAGAGTGATATTATTGGGTCCTGAGGTAAATTGGTTTCCGATTTTCTGAGAAACCACCATATTGATTTTCAAAGTGGCTGTATACGTTTGCACTCCCATCAGCAATGGAGGGATGTTCCCCTTACTCCACATTGTCTCCAGCATGAGCTTTCATTAGTATTTTTTATCCTAGCCATTTTGACAGATATAAGATGGATATAAGATGTAAAGACAGAGTTGTTTTGATTTGCATTTCCCTGATGGCTAAGGATGATGAACATTTCTTGAAATGTTTCTTGACCATTTGAGATTCTTCTGTTGAGAATTCTCTGTTTAGGTCAGAACCCCATTTTTTAAATTGGAGTATTTGGTGTTTTAATGTTTAATTTCTTGAGTTCTTTACATATTTTGGAGATAAGCCCTCTGTAAGATGAGAAGTTTGTGAAGATCTTTTCACATTCTATAGACTGCCGTTTGTCCTGTTGACACTGTCTGCTGCCTTACAGAAGCTTTTCAATTTTATTAAGTACCATTTTTTAATTGTCTATCCTAGTGTCTGTGCTACTGGTGTTCTATTCAGGAAGTTGTCTCATGTGCCAAAGCGTTCAAAGCTATTCTCCACTTTCTCTTCTATCAGGTTCAGTGTAACTGGATCTGTGTTGAGGTCTTTGATCCACTTGGACTTGAGTTTTGTGCAGAGTTATAGGTATGGATCTATTTGCATTCTTCTATAGACCGATATCTAGACATGCCAGCACCATTTGTTGAAGATGTTTTCGTTTCTCATAGTTTTGCTTCTTTATCAAAAATCAAGTGTCCATAGGTGTGTGGATTTATATCTGGGTATTCAGCTTGATTCCGTTGATCTGTTTGTTTTATGCCAATGCTACACTACTTTTATTATTATAGCTCTGCAATAGATCTTGAGATCAGAGATGGTGATACCTCCAGCAATTGTTTTATTGCTATAGGATCATTTTAGCTATCCTAGGGTTTTTTGTTGTTCTGTGTGAAGCCTATTATTGTCTTCCAAGGTCTGTAAAGAATTGTGTTTGAATTTTGATGGGGAGTGCATTGAATCTTTAGATTTCCATTGGTAAAATGGCCATTTTTACTATGCTAGCCCTACCAATCGAGCATGGGAGATCTTTCCATCTTCTGATATCTTCTCTAATTTCTTTCTTCAAAGACTTGAAGTTCTTGTCATACAGGTCTTTCTCTTGCTTGTTTAGAGTTACCCCAAGATATTGTTTTATATCTATATTATAAGCATGTTTATGGCTATTGTGAATGGTACTATTTCCCTGATTTCTTTCTCACTCCTTTTATTATTCATATATATGAGGGATACTATTTTTTTTAGTTAATCTTGTATCAAATCACTTCCCTAAGGGTATTTACCAGCTGTAGTAGTTCCCTGGTAGAATTTTTGGGATTGCTTATTTAAACTGTCATGTCATCTGAAAATAGCAATATTTTGATTTATTCTTTTCTAACTTATCCCCAGATAAAACTCCTGGCATCAGTGGATGCATATCCTGAATGAACTATCCACTGTCATCTGATTGGTGACTACCCCAGTTGTCAGCAGAGTCTTCATCCTCTCTGTGACTGAGGGAGCCAGGTTCAGAGACCCAGGGCCAGACATTGGACCAAATATTGGGGTCCTCTTGAGGAGAGGGAGGAGGGATTATAGGAGCCAATGGGGATCAGGGACATGGGGTTACAGAAATGGCTATCCTGGAACTTTCAGAGTCTGAATCAACAATCAGGAGACTGCATGGGATGGACCTAGGCCCTCTGCATATATGTGACAGTGGTGTAGCTTGGTCTATTTGTTGGATTCCTAGCAATGAGAACAGGGGATGTCTCTGGTGCTTTCTTTGTCTCTTGGGAACCTATTCCTCATGCTAGATTGCCTTGCCCAACCTGAATATGAGGGGAGGTGCTTGGCCTTATGGTAGTGTGATATGCCATGCTTTGCTGATGCCCATGTTAAGTACTGCCCCTTTCTGAGTGAATGTGGAGGAAGGGTGGTTTAGGGGCCTGGAGGAGGGATGTGTAGAGAAAAAAGCAAGGAATGGAGGAAAGAGAATCCCAAATAGAGCCTCTGCTGTTAGGAGTCTTCTGTTTCCTTTATAGAAACCAATAAACTATTCTGTTGGTTTCAGATCACCCAAATTTGGGTTACCAATCATGCCATTAAAGAAAATCATGAATAGGGCATTCCTTAAGCAAGAGTATTTTAAAATATACATCAAAGTGAAGAATTAGAGAATTTGTGTTAAGGATATGTGTATTGGGCTAGGTTCCATGATTTTCTTCTTTGTATCATCTAAGTCATCAAGTCACTCACCCATCTATAACAACCATGTATTCATGTTTTCCTTATTTTATGCTTTGACAGCTGGGCTGTGATGACCCTTGAGAGTCTTGCTTTAGAAATCAAGAGCTAATAAATAGTTTGCTCCTGAACTTGCTTTTTGTATCTGCACAAAGCAATCCCACATTTCCTAATCCCCTCCTCTGTAAGACCACTGTCTTCCAATTCTAATAACTTCATGCAGATACCAATCAATGTGAGAGAGCACATATAGCTCAGAGCCTGCCAAAATAATGCAAGCTAGTCAGTCCAGCCTCATTTGGCTTCCTCTTTCCACATTAGCCACAATAAAGACTCGTGTTCATATCTGTGTTTTTTCCTTTGCCTCTTGGATGATCTCAGCAAAACCTTAAGTGTAGTTCCTTCTAGTGTAGAAAAAAATTGTTTCTTTTTCTTCAAAATGATGAGTAATAACTTTCCATGGATGGTCACCCCCTGATTCATAGAAATTTCTTAAACTGAATTTTTAATAATTTATTCCTGTGTGCATGTATGAGTTTATATGTGCCATGTACATACAGGGACATACAAACACATGAAGAGTTCTTTAGAGCCCCTGGAACTGGCGTGATAAATGGCTGTACACTGCCAGATACAGATGGTGAAAACTGAAAGAGCAGGAAGTACTCTCAACCTCTGAGATATCTCTCCAGCCCTGTAACTGAACACTTTGAAAGCCTATATTTTAAAATATAGACTTCCATAAGTTAGATTAAGAAAAAATACTTTGGTTTGTGCTATGCACAGTGAGATTTGTAAATTAAATATTAGGAAGGATTCACTGACAACTGTTAAGACCTGGAAGGATGTGGAGGCTGTTGCACTTTGAATCACAGAAGTGAAGAAATACACTCTTCCCAGCTTCCCTGAAGAAAAACAGATTCTCTAATGGATATTCATGGTCATTTTCCAGATCATTCAGGCTATGGATTTCTACTAAGTGCAAACTCATTCCCAGGGCTGTGAACAAATCAGATACCCTTCTTGTCTTCATGTAACTTAATTCTGTAGATGAAACTGTTCAGCGTAATTAAGATCTATCCTACTTCTCCACCCCCAAGGGATGCTTTCTAGTTTCCTGGTTTCTATAGGTATTATTCCAAGTTAAACACAGAGACCTCTAATCTTCATGCTGGGATCCAAATATGAGAGAAAACAGGGCATTTGTCTCTCTGGCCCCGTGTTACCTCACTCAGTAGAATTTCTCCAACTCTATCCATTTACCTGAACATTTTGTACCTTTGTTTTTATTTACAACTGAATAAAATTCCATTGTGTATATTTACCACACTTTCATTATCCATTTATCACTTGATGGACATCTAGGCTGTGGCAAATTTTCTGTGTATTGTGGATAAATTAAGCAAGGAAAGCAGAAGAGCAAGTGTGTCTGCAGTGGGATCTAGAGTGATGCCCATGTCAGACAAAATCTCAGTTGTAAATAACAGGACACCTCTTTTCACTGTACCTTGAGAGGTAAGGGAAATCTTGTTTAAATTATTTCCTGTCCATTAGATAGACTATTTGCATTTTTATTATTTAGTACTTTTTTAGATAATAATAATAATCTGGGTTAGCCAGATTTTACAAAAATAGAATCAACTACAAATATGTGGTAAGTGAGGCATATGTATGTATATAAAAGGAAATTTATTATGAGAACTGGCTCACGTGATTTAGAATTTGAGATATTCCACTGTGACCCGTGGCCCAGCAAACTCAATAGTATCATTCAACTGGACATAGAGTGGTGAGGAATTCTAGAGTTTGGGTGTTGGAGATTTGAGACCTCCATTGTCCAAGGGAAAAATAAAATAGGTGTTCCAGCTACAGAAGAATCCGTTCTTCCTTTACGCCGTGAACTTTTGCAGCTGTCAAAATCTAATGATGTCATCTCTCACTGATGAGGGTTGATCATCATCAGCAACTGACTGAAATGCTAATCTCATCCTCAAATACCCTCATATACAAAGGCCAAAATAATATTTTACCAGTTATCTGGGGTTTCTTAACCTGGTCAAGCAGACAAACATTAATCATTACAATGATTAATCATTTGAATAATATAATCATCTAAATAACAGTAGCAGTAATGTGTGTATAATCTAATAAATAATAATACATAAAATATGTTAAGAAACATAAATGTGTGATACAAATTTATGAAATGCTCTTATTTAAAATTCCCCTAAAATCTTAGTTTTCAAACCTAAACAGATAAACTAGGTTTGGTTATACCCAAAGTTTTGAAAGACTCCAATTTCAAATATGAAGTTACTGGGATTTGGTTAGAATTGTGTACTACTATTTTTAAATTAATTTGTAATAATTATTGGGACCAGATCTAGAAGCTTCCAAATAAACCTGCAGATGAGCTCTCTGGCTACAAAAGTTTTTTTTTTTCTCTTTGAGTCTTGAGGAAGGTACACATCACATATTCCTGCCAAAATTTAAGTTCATATAATATGTAGTAAACACTATGGGATTAGGGTTTCTCCAGGTCTGATGATTAAAGACAGAAATCAGTTTTATTGCAGTGGTGTTGTCTTTAGGCAGCTTTGTTCAAGAAGGCAGGCAGAGTCTTAAAACCCAGGTCTTGATGATTGCTGCCTTGAAGTTATCTATTCAGAGAGATGGTCACCGACAAAATCAGGTTTCCTCCTGGGTAGAAATAAAGGGCTATCTGCTAGCAGCTACACTATTTTGAAAACGAGAGAGAATAGCAACTAGAAGAGTAGTGCTGTATGACCCAAAGCAGTCAGAACCTACCTTTTTGGTCTCACAGACTCCAGTCAGTCTGATATGAGCACAGAAGTAGACTGTTAATCTGTAAGGGAAAGAGCATAGTACTATAAAACACCCCCGACCTGCAATCACTAAACTAGATATTGACTACTTCAATTTTGAATCACAAGAGTGCACATGTAGTGGCCCCTCCCTATCTATATGGCACATCTTCCAAGACCTAATCTTGTATACTAAAGGATTGGTCACCAGACTATGTCACATTGAGGAAGTAGAAACTCTAGGATGAGACTCAATGGGGAGACTTTCTGTCACTGGAGATGTACACTGGAAGGGATAGTGGAGTACCAGTCCTTCTCTCTTCTGTTACTTCCCAGTCATCAGAAAATATTTCTTCCACCTCTCACTTTCGCCATGAAGTTCTTCCTCACCCCAGGCCAAAAATCAACAGAGCCAAGTTACCATGGATTGAAAGCAGTAAAAACCAAGCCAAAATAAACTTCCCTTTATTAGTTTACTATCTAAGGAAATTTATTACAATGGTTCAAAGCTGGATGACTAACATCCATGCTACCTATCATGTAGTATAATGTGTGAAGCATAAGAAATTTACAGTAATGAAAAATAAAACAGAATAGCCATAATAATCATGAAAGTCATATGGGTGTCATGGGAGTTGTGAATGATTCTCTTTCTCCCTGTTTCCCTGCTCACTCACTGACTCCATTTTCTCTCAAGTTTTATCTCACTTTCATCTTCCTGGACAGGGAGTACTTCATGATTTCTCTCTTACCACATCTGTATTGACAGCTGCTCTTCCCTTGGGTTTTGAGATAGTATTAAGTAAAGAGGGAACACAAGTTATGTGACACTTCAACAGAACACATTATATCAAAGATGACTACAGGAGGATCAATGTGTGGGTAGCATATACAATGAGGATACACTAGACAATTTTTTGCATATAGAGTGGAACAGAACAGTTAGATACACAATTCTATCATACTACTCAGACCCAGAGTGATACATACTTAGAACTTAAAAATTGTTTGTCTTCCATTAAATGGAATTTAATTTAATTTCAGCATGTTTGATAGACATTAACTGAAACCATAGATAGCTAAAACACAGACTGCTGAACAGCTAAAAATAGAGGTTGGCTTTCTGCCAGCAAAGCACGGTCTAAGGACTAGTAGTGATGACATCTCCTTAAGTCATTCAAAACAAGAAAATAAAAATGAGGGAATCATGGAAAGTCACAGGACTGGCAAAATTCATGCATAAGTTACTTAAGAAAAACTATTGATATTGAGTCATTTAATTAATCATTGGTTAGCTCTATGTTTGATTGAAAAATAAAATAGAGTATACTCTCATGTGATGACGTCGCAAAACTGCTACAGTTGGAAACTAGCGGGAAGCCAGGGAGCCACCATGATGGGTGAATCTCCTGGAGTTTAGGGCTCCCTTTCTGCTCAGGTTGCCACTTCACTGCTCTGACACTTCCAGGAAATTAGTAGACTCTTATGGACAGGGAAGGGGGTTAAAGGAGAAAAAATCTTTGAGCAGATACAACTCCAAATACTCAATTCAAATTTCAGCCTTGACATGGTGTGTAGGGTATTACAGGAGGCCAGCTCTTAACTATAGCAAGTGAAAATGAAAAAAAGAAAACGTATGTATGCTCTGCTTCTTGTCCTATTCCCTGAGTTCAATTTTTTACTTTGATCCCACATAAAATGGCATAAACCTCTTCATTTCCATCTACACACTGCTCTGTCCATCCCTCTGGAATATCACTGACCCTCAGTACCATACACCTCTTCACCCAGTGCATGTATTTCAGAGTTTATCAGTTGTGGTTAAAAGCCAAATATCCCCAGTTTAAACCCTAACTTTATCTCTATTTCAAAATGGCCTGGTGGCTATTTAACCTCACTGTATCCCTTGTCCCTCACCAAGACACTGGAGATAGTAACACATCTACCACATGCTGTTGCTGAGACAACTGAATGAGAGAATGTGTAAAGAAATGTTCACAATAGTGCCAAGAACATAACTCTGGACTGCCCCCCTGATTGCCTCACCCAGACTTAATAGAAGAGGAGGTCCCAATCTTACTGTGACTTGATAACACTATAGCTGGCTAATATCCCTGGGAGGCCTGCCATTTTCTGAAACGAAGCAGATGAAGAGGAATGGATAGGGGTGTGGGGAAGGACTGGAAGAAGAGAAGGGGGAAAACTGAGGTCCGGATGTAAAAAACAATATATTAAACAAACAAATAAACAAAGGCAGATGCTGGTTAAATAAGAGCCAAGAAAATGCAAACGAATGGTTAAAGCAACCATGATCTGCTTTTTGAAATTAAGGCCTATGCGTCTACACAAGCATGTAACAGAGACATGTTATTTAACAAAACAACAACAACAGCAACAAACAAAAGAATCAAAAAATGCTATTAAAAAGTGGTCAGTTTGAAATGGTAAATTCAATACAACTAAGAGCTTACAATATGAAAAGAAAAATTCCGGAATGAAAATTCCAAAGAGATTGAGAACAATTTGCTTTCAAATTGCTCTCAAAAGCAGGCCCATAGTAGAAAAACCTTTTCTATACAGATCAGACCATAAATATTTCAGACTTTGTTGTCAAATGCTGAAAATTTTCAACCCTTCTGTGGCACTGTGGAAGTAGCCACAGGCAACCCATACTACACAGAAAAATTTCACAGGCCTCTCACTGGTTCCAACCAACTTTGTATCCCTTTTTCCTGACCCTGACAAGACACTCAATAACTGATATGGGATTCACCTCTGTATGCTATGAATATGTTTTATTACCATTTGTTAATAAAGAAGCTGTTTAAGCCTATAGCAGGGCAGAATATAGCCAGGCTGAAAGAGATATATAGAGAGAGTAGGCAGAGTCAGGGAGATGCCATGTAGCTGCTGAAGGAGACAGACACCATTTAGCCACCTAAGAGGCAAGAGGTAACAAACCATGAGCCTTGTGGTAAAACATAAAATAATAGAAATTGGTTGAGTTAAGATGTAAGAGTTAGTTAATAAGAAGCCTGACATAATAGGCAAAACAGTGTTATAATTAATACAGTTTCTATATGATTATTCAGAGGGTTGGGGCTGCTGGGAAACAAACAAGCAGCCTCCGCCTACATAACTGTTTATTGAAGAAATTGAAGAGTTAACAATAAGCTTCCAGAGAGCACCATGGCCCTGACCATGTATTAGGTCTGTGAATGGATCACATCACACTAGGACACAAATCTCTATTAGCAAAGGCTTTCCTAAGTAAATCTACCTTGCTGAGCTCATTATAACAAGATTGTTGACTGTTTTCAGCAAGCCATTCCCATCTATCAAAGCATTTTTAGTTCACATTAGTTTCAAATTAAAACAATGATTGTTCCTTCAAATAAGGTAAAGGAAACCTTATAATGCGTCTGATCCCTTTCCTCCCTGTCATAGTTAATATCAAGTTTATTGGATTCTGAGTTATCTACATTAGTGAAACATACTTGTGGAGGTGTCTAAGTGTTTGCTTCCAGGGAATATCAGACCACGAGGCCTCTGACCCCATAAATCATTAATCACTAGATGGGTTCTAAATATGAAGGTTTTATTGAGAGATGGTGCCTCGTTGAAAGAAACAGAGCACTGGGGATGGGACCTCAGGAGGCCGTATCTTGCCTTGCCTCTTGATATAGTCCCTCTTTTCCCTTTATTTGCTGCCTCCCACAACCAGGGTGCACTGGAATTCTGAATCTGTGAAGCAAAAGAAATATTTATGTTTTCTGAATCCATCAATTTGGTCCAAGAGATGAAGTGCCAGCACACATACTCTCTGTCATGAACTTTTATAGTTCCTTTCTGAGTCAGGCAGCTTTCACTCAGGACCTCACTATGGATTTGGCAAGAAGCTCCTCAGTATTTCTGTGCTTCCTACTGACTCCTATCTTTGCATATGGAACATTTGACTGATTCTCACCAATTAAATGTGCACAGGAGTCATATCCAGGGCAATGGACAGTCAAGAGATGTGTCCTTTTTGTATTCTCTCTCTCTCTGTCTCTCTGTTACATGCAAGGTGAGTGTGAGGGTTTTAAGGACTAAAGGAAAATATGGCAATGGTATTAAGTTATACACAGAAAGGTAACTACTGGTATAAGTGACCAGAACAGTAGAATATTAATCAGCGGTCTCCAGAGGGAAATAAATCAGCAGAATATACAGGTAGATTTGATGTGGGATTCCCCTCTATACACCACTGACTAAAAAAGAAGCTGCTTTTGAACAGTGTTTTAATGGAATAAAGCCAGGCTGAAAGAGATATATAAAGAGAGAGTAGGCAGAGTCAGAGAGAAGTCATGTAGCTGCCGCTGGAGCCTGTAGAAACTTTGCCGGTAGGCTCCAACCTCGTGGTGATGCACTGATTAATGGAGATAGGTTAGTTTAGGATATAAGAGCTAGCTAGCAATATGCTTAAGCTATTGGGCAAACAGTATTGCAAATAATATAGTTTCTGAGTGATTATTTCTGGTCTAAGTGGCTGGGAAGAAACAAGGAACCTCACCCAACATAGATTAATGCCAGGTTGTCAGATACATAAATACATATATGCACATATACACATATAACATAGATACATAGACAGAGGAAAAAGATATATATGAATATTGTATATAATACTAATATGATATGGGTACCATTATTTAGTGTAACATATTAGTTCACATTCTGTGGTAGTTTGAATGTAATTGCTCACCATAAATTCAGGAAATGTCACTATTAGGAGATGTGATTTTGTTGGAGTAGGTACAGAATTTTTGGAGGAAGTATGTCACTGTGGTAGCACGTTTTGAGCTCTCGGTGTCTTAGTTCACATCCTGTTGCCTGCATATCAAGATTTAAGTCTCTAAACTCCCTCCCCAGCATCATGTCTGCCTGCATGCTACCATGATGGTAATGGACTGAACCTCTAAACTGTAAGTCACCCAAGTAAATGCTTTTCTTTATAAGAGTTTCCACAGTCATGGTGTCTCTTCACAGCAATAGAAATCCTAACTAAGACACGTGGGATTGTGGAGAAGTCATATGATCTGCCCTCTATAATGTGGAGCCCCAGGAAAGTCTGGTGTTTAACACACAGTCTTTAAAAGCCAGAGGGTTGATAGTATGAATTCTAATTCTAGCATGAATACCCCAGAACAGAGAGTACTAGGGTTCCAAGGTCAATATTCCAGTTCATGTGTTCAGAGTAAAAGCAGATGAAACCTTCCTCTATCTTTATGTTCTACCCAGACCTTATCAGCTTGTGTGATGCTACCTATATTGGCGAGGGCCGTCTACTTTAGTATTCTAACTCAAGCTCTTATTTACTCTAAAAATGCTCCCATATTCAGACCTAGAAAGTAGAGATGAGCTAGAATCTGTGGGGATCCCATTATTCAGTCAAGTTAATAATTGCCTTGTCCTGTGTCTTGGAGTATGCAGTAGGTATTCTGTGTTTCCTTTATCTGCCATCTCAAAATAAGATGATACTACTACAATAATATCTGTGAATGCCCCATCTTTCTCCATCATGTATTCTTCACTCTCATTGGGCCTTTAGTTGCCAGGGCTTCTTAGCTAATCTCCTGACATGTGGTCTTTTCTTCCTTGTTATTCCATTCTTCATTCAGGTGATGGAAATAACCTCCTAAAAAGATATTTTTTTAATTTTATATTTAGCACCCACAACCATATCAGTTGTCATTTCACCATGTTACCCGAGGGAATGAGGTATCTTATTCTCTTGTCATTAACTCAACTCTGCCCACTACTTGCCTTACACTTCATTTATTTTCGAGCACACACACACATACAGAGAGAGAGAGAGAGCGAGAGAGCTCCAGTATGACAAACAACCTGTAATTTCAGATCCAGGGAATTTGACTGGCTCCCTTGTCTGGCATCCTCAGGCACTCACCCATAGGTGCACATATTCCCATATAAATTCACACATCAACAAATAAATATATATATCTATGAAAATAAAACTCTACCAAAGAACTCCTACAGCTGATAAATAACTTCAGTGATGTGGC
>LOJH01011987.1:6055-20128 GCA_001685095.1 Ellobius talpinus
ACCTTTGGAAGAGCAGGTAATGCTCTTAACCTCTGAGCCATCTCTCCAGCCCCCGAACTTTTGGTTCTTGCTGAAGGGTGCTTTGGGATAAAATGCAGATCAGATTTTTGTTTCCTATAGCCCAGGGTGGCCTCAAGGTGAATGTGTAGCCCAGGCTGAGTTTAAACTCGGGATCCTCCTGCCCTTACCTCCCAGATGCTCAGATTGTTAAGTGTTCACCTGCATGCCTGGAGCGATCTCTTCTGTTTATTTTTATTTATTTCTTTATTTATTTTGCGGCAGAGTCTTATTACGTAGTCTAGGCTAGCTTTGATCCTTCTGCCCCAGCTTCTCAAATACTGGGATAATAGAACTGAGCTACCATAGGCAGCCTCAGGCTTTTCAGTTTCTTGAATGGTGACTTTCTTCCTAGTTGGTTTGTTATTCTAACATAAGTACTGACGTTGCCCTTGCTTTACTTGTCGGAGAGGAGACAAATCCTTGGGGCAACCATTCTCAGGGTGGAGGCATTGCTTACTTCTCCCCATTCCTCCCGAGTCCTAACTCTTTACCTTTTCCCCCTCAGACTCTACGCTGGTGTTTGAACCTGGGCATCCTAGAAGTGACTGTCTATGCATTCAGCATTGAGAACTTCAAACGTTCCCAGAGTGAGGTTGACGGGCTACTGGATCTAGCCCGACAGAAGTTCAGTTGCTTGATGGAAGAACAGTAAGCTGCTGTCCATATTGAAAATGTCTCCTTCCACCACCTCTGACCCCTCCCCCCAAGCCCTGAGCTCTTTTATCTGTAACCTATTCAGGAGGATGACACCCAAGGTCATCCACGTGCACACACAGGAAAAACAAAACTACTACTAGTCTGCCTGTGTTTATTGTTTGGACATTAAATCCCTTTGTAAAGAAGAGAGGGCCTTGTAGGTGGCCACAGAAAGTTAGTGAAGAGCCCAATTGGGGACCCAGTCCTGCTCCTCCGGGGCCTTTGCAGTTCCTCAGTAAACCTCAAGGACTTCTTTGCCTCTGTTCTCTGAGAATGAGCATTCCCGTGCCCTTCTTTTCACTTTACCAGTCTGTGGGGACAATGGCACAGCTGCTTGTCTCCAGTTTACAGGTAGGGGGAGATTGAGAGACAAATAGGGGTTGAACTCAGAGAAGCCAGGATTATCAAAAGTGGGGTACTTTAATTGAAATCTAGGTCTTTTCAAATTTTGCTTTGATTAGACTGTACATTGATTTTTTTAAGGTTTATTTGATTATTATATGTGTGTGTGTGTGTATATATATAGTGTTGCTCCTGCATGTATGTCTGCAGGCCAGAAGAGGGCACCAGGTCTCATTATAGATGGTTGTGAGCCACCTTGTGGTTTCTGGGAATTGAACTCAGGACCTCTGGAAGAACAGCCAGTGCGCTTAGCTGCTGAGCCATCTCTCCAGCCCCCATATTGATCTTTTATAATCTAGTATATCCTCGAAAATAGGTAAATGGTTCTTGTTTCACAGACTTTGACAAAATGTGGTTGAAGGTTATACAGGGCAGATGGGCCATGAATGTGACCTTTAATTCTGGGTCACATCCTTCAAGACCTGCCATGACTCCTACCCCACACTAATATGCTTGTGCTTCACGAACATAAAGCATCGGTTTCCTTATGGCATTGCGAGTGAGAGAGGCTGTGCATTCACTGTGCGGTTGAGTTACTGTGGGAATGAGTGCTGTGAATGGTCAATGTGCAGGCTCTGAAGTAGAGCCCCAGGTTTAGACCTGGCCTTGCTTCCATCCAGATTTCTGAACACTTTGTCTTCTAGGCCTCAGTTTCCTTGTCTGTGAAGGGGACGTAGAGTGTGTACCTCCAAGTCTGGTGCAGGGATTGAATTTGTGGGTTAGAGTATTTCGACTGTCATTTAACACTACAAAATATGCACTCTCAGCTGTCATTATTATCGAATATAACATGTTTGTATTCTTAAGGCAGGCAGATCTGGTTCAAGCCAGATGCGACATAAGAAGTTGCCTTGGACAGTCTCTGTCAGAGTCTCTGGGCTATGCTGATTGACTGTCAGAGTGTTGACACAGTTCTGAAATCATCCTTGTAACAGTGCCTGGCATGGCGAGCACTCAGAAGCTTCTGCTTGGTTCTTGCCTGAAGGCCTCCTGCTCGTCAGTGCCGTGTCACAGTGCCGCCTCTTCCCCTCCTCTTCCTCCATCAGGGAAAAGCTAAAGAAGCATGGGGTTTGTATCCGTGTCTTAGGCGATCTGCATTTGTTGCCCTTGGACCTCCAGGAGAAGATTGCACAGGCTGTCCAGGCTACTAAGAGCTACAACAAGTAAGTTCAGGCTGTCCCTTAAGGACAGCACCCAGAGCCTCCTCGGTCTGTGCTGGGCATGAAGTCCAGCCAGGGGGTCAGTAGTTTGGGACGCTGCTTACCCTGGGGAGAAGACAGCTGCCGTACCATTGACCCACGCACAAACCCAGTTCCTCATCACTTCCCCCCCATGTGTGCATGTACAGACACACCACACATCCTTTAACGTGACAAGAGTTGGGATAGCTACAGGCCAGGTGTGGTTGTACATCCCCTAATCCCACCACTCAATAGGCAGGAACAGGCATGGCTCTGGGTTTAAGGCAACCTGGACAACATGGAGAGACCCTGCCTCAAAAAAGAAATCCAATGGCTTAATCCTTGTCTCTATTTTTTTAAGAATCTTATCTTGTTTGTTTGGTTTTTCAAGACAGGGTTCTCTGAGGAACTCTTGTTGTCCTGGAGCTCACTCTGTAGACCATGCTGGCCTCAAACTCAAGAGATCCGCCTGCCTCTGTCTCTCAAATGCTGGAATCAAAGGCATGCACCACTACCACCCAGCTCAAGAATCTTTTCTGTCCCGCTCTTTGGCCCATGAACAAATTTAAAGGACAGAATTCAGTAATCCGTACAGCATTGTGTGTGGCTTTGAAATAATATTGTTTGGCAGTGATTATATTTTATATTCAGTCTCCTGCTATCCTTTGATTATGCTAATATCACAGTAAATTTCTGTCCTTTGAGCTGGTTGTCAGTAGAGGGGGAGATAGTTAGGAAGGCAAAGAAAGGTCATTTGGTTTTGATCTAATTAAATGAAGAAAATGTTTATTCCAAGAGCTCTTAGAAATCATATAACAACCACACAATCTCACCCTTCAAAAATATTCTGCGAATATGAGTGCCTGTGTCCTTACAGGGAATGGCTGCTCCGGAATCAGACTGTGGCTATCAGACCCTGTCCCTGTTTGGTGAACTGTTCTCTTCTGCCTTCCTCAGGTGTTTCCTCAACGTCTGCTTTGCATACACATCCCGTCACGAGATCACCAACGCTGTGAGAGAGATGGCTTGGGGAGTGGAGCAAGGTCTACTGGAACCCAGGTATCTGGGGTATCTTTCCTGGTAGCTGATAGGAAAGCTGGGGTCCACCAGGTGTTAAAACCTTTTCTGAGCCATGTACTTGGCCAGAGCTCAAATCAGGGGTATGTATGGAAAGATTTAGGAGATTTTCCCCAAATAGTGGTTAGGATCTTCTAAGTATACTGCATACCAACAACCCACTGAGAAACAGCAGAGCAGCTGCCAAGGCCATCCGGTCCAGTAAGAAGTGACACCCTCCTTGCCCCTTGTTCCGGTCCAGTAAGAAGTGACACCCTCCTTGCCCTTGTTAACACTTTCCCAGTCATTCTTTTATATGCTTTGTTGGAAGAGAATCTGTTAGGCTTCTCATATTACAGTTTCATAACTCAGGATTAAGATATTGTGAGGCATGGGTGGAGGGAGAAAGAAAGGGAATTTGTTTGTTTGTTTGTTTGTTTTTATTTTTCAAGACAGAGTTTCTGTGTGTATCTTTGGAGTCTGTCCTAGAACTTGCTCCGTTGACTAGGCTGGCCTTGAACTCGCAGAGATCCTCCTGTCTCTGCCTCCAGAGTGCTGGGACTAAAGGAGTGTGCCATGTACTTGGCCAGAGCTCAAATCAGGGGTATGTATGGAAAGATACATATGCCTGGCTAGGAAGAGAAATTTTTAATCATTACCAGCATATTGGAATCCTAATTATTAAGGCTTGGAGTAATAGAGGAATTTTTGAAGCCATCTGTCTATTTGGCCTGTCTAATGTTGTTTCTGCTAAAATTAGTAAATTAGTAATAGCGGCAGTAAAATAAATGGTAGCAGAAATGTTGAGGTAATGTGTCATGTTCCCTGTTTACTGTGAGACAGTCCAGCCGTTTTTATTTGTTTGTTTGTTTTTTGTTTTTCGAGACAGGATTTCTCTGAGTAGCCTTGGCTGTCCTGGAACTCACTTTGTAGACCAGGCTGGCCTGAACTGACAGAAATCCACCTGCCTCTGCTTCCCGAATTTTGGGGTTAAAGGTGTGTGCTACCACCACCCAGAGGTCTTTTATTTTATAGATGTGAAAACTGAGTAGCGTTATCCAAGGTCAGCACCAGTTCCAGTCATTGTCTTTTATATTTATTATATGAGCTCTCGGGATACAGGCAATTTTCTGATTTCTTTTTCTAGTATGATTGGCTGGAAACTAAAGTCACGAAGTTGGGCTGGGCATGGTGGCCCAGAGCTATAATCCTGTCGACTTAGAGAGGCTTGCAAATTGATAGCCTAAGCAGTGGAGTTCCAGCGAGGCTGTAGCTTGTTTGTGGGGCACTTGCTTAGTAGGTGGACAGCCTTGGGTTTGATCTCCGGTGCCGTAAAAGAAAATCACATGAACAAACAAGAAGACAGTTTGCCCTTTTTTATTTTATTTTATTTTGTTTCGTTTGTCCTTTTTTAAAGAAATGACTAATGCTTAGCCAGAAGGGAACCCTCAGAGGCCAGACTATCAGATCACCTGGAGCTGGAGCTGCCTGTGGGTTCTGGAAAAGGAGCTCAATTGTCTGGCAGAGTAGCAGTCCTTCTTACCCATGAGCCATCTCTCCAGCCCCACAAAGTGCTATTTTCTTTCTTCATGTTTTCATACAGGGTCTCACTATGCACCTGGCTGGTTGGAACTTGCTCTTTAGATCACCAGGTCTGCCTGCCTCTGTCTCCCATGTGCCAGGATTAAGGATGTGTGCTTCTATGCCTGGCTCAACCTTTTATTTATTCATTTTTGTAATACCAGCTTTAGGTAAGCACATTGTTCTATACAAGGAGATATGTGGTGAGAATACAAAGATCTGCTTTTTCTGTGTTTGGAGCTCTAGTAAAGAAAACAGACGTTAATCAAGATACAAATTAGCACACAATGGTGACACATATCACAAAGGCACTGGTCATGGTACTGCAAGAATTTATGATAAATGGAATAGACTTGGTAGAGAAGGCCTTCCTCCTGGAAAAGTGACCTAAGAGGGAAGAAGCAGCAGTAACTAGGGGCAAGGCAGAGCTATGAGTGAGGTGAACCTTGGTCACAGCAACTCTTGAATTATGGTGCCTTTTGAAGGGAGCTTGGATTGTCGTGGTGCTGGAATGGACAAAGCAACCTGTACTGAGGGGAAGAATTAGAACTCGGTGGACTGGTTCTGGAGAAAAGATATGTTATCCAGGATGTTTGACCTGTTAGGGTCCCACATTGGAGTGACATCTGTTGGGGTCCAACCTCGACAGGGTTTGCACGTTCCAGGGTAGGGGCCATGTGGATTAGAAACACCAGGCACACAAAACAGAGATACAAAAGAAGTAGATAGAGACACAGAATAGAACCAGGAGGGCAGTTGGTGAATATTGAATTCTTCCACATTTATTTTCCATATGCTTATATATCCTAATCCTAAATGGGGGGAAGAGGGCAAAAGACTGCTTTAGTATGATACAAAGAACAGGGCAATTCCTCTTCAGTACCTGAAGCATCAAGCAACTGATACCCTGAGTTAAATATTCTGTTTGTTTAGTCAGGACATGCAGCAACCACACCTTAGGCCAAGTGTCCTGTAGGCAGGAACTCCCTGGGTCAAACCTCCTGTCACAACCTTGAAGGACCAGGAATAGACTTGAACTCTCTGACCTTAGTTCAAGGTGGAACGAATCTACCACTTTGGCCCATTTTTAATACCCAGAACACCAAGTAACCACACCGTGGTTAAGGTCAAGATACCTTGTTAGTAGCCACACCTTAAGTCAAGCCTCAGTAACCTTGAAGAAGCAAGAATAGGCCTCAACTCTGATCTTTAGATGAGGTGAGCTCCCACATTGACCCATGGATTTTAATAGTGGACATTGGTGCCCTCCACTGTGCTTGGGAACCCTAGACAGGATTCCATTTAAGGAACAGAGCCAAGTTTGGTTCTGGGCTTGTCACACAACAAAGATGTTGGATCAGTGGTCCAGGGGGGTCAGGAAGTACTCCAGCAGGAAGGTTGATGGGGTGCGGAGAGGAAGAGGGAGCTAGAAAGTCTGCTGTGAGTAGAAGGCCAAGGGTGGAGTTCTGAGAAACTGTCTGGGAGCCTGTAGGACAGATTGGCACTGAGAAGAAAAATGGTCAGTCTGTGTTACAGAGCCCAGAAGATGAAATTTGTTGGTAGAGATTGAGAAGGTGGTGGGCACAGGTTGGCATGTCAGTGCTAATTAAGTTGTAGATTAGAGATTGGCTGGTGGGGGGAACTGAAACATAGGCTAAGTGGATAGGTCTAGGAGGCAGTCAAGCTGTTCGGGCAGGAGAGGAACATACAGAAGTGGGGATATGTTTGACCCTGGTATGTACAAGTTCCTCGGTTCAATTTCTTGTACTTCCTAGCCTCAGAGAGACAGAAAATATGAGAACATACATATATAGATGCAAGTTATTGGTAATTAGCTTAGGAGTAATTTCATAGTTGTTCATTATATTATGCTTTATGATTCATGGTTTGACTAGTCTTATATGTATAAAATAATAATTGAAGTGATAGTGGAAAATATCTATGCTAGAAGGAAAACTCTTAACTTAGCAGGCAGATTTAATATGTTTTTGCTCCTGGGAACTTTGATCTGACCCCAGGACAGCTTTAACCTCACCCTGTGCTTCAGTGTCCACTCATCTCGCGTCTTGCCCACCTCCCAGGAAGTGTTTCCTAACCGTCTTCCTGACTCCAGCGTTTTGTAATCTGCCTCTATGGGGCTGTCATGTTACTGGGTAGATAGAATCACCAGGGTCGAGACCGACATCTCAGCCCAGCACCTTCTGCAGCTTGATTGTCAGCTTATACTGAGCTCATTAGGGCCTAGGCTGTACTCTGTACTCCAAATTGAGACAAGTCTCCTTTTATATCAGCGTTATTAGAATGAGGTTAAACCAAATAGCTAAATTTTCTGTTCTCTTGGTACTATTAACTATTATCCAACTCCTTTTTTCTTTAGGATAAAGACCTTTTATTTATTTATTTATTTTTGAGAAAGAAAACTAACAGGTGGTAGCTGGTAGTAGAATACACCTTTAATCTCAGCACTTGGGAGGCAGAAGCAGGTGGATCTCTGAATTTAAAGCCAGCCTGGTCTACAAAGTGAGTTCCAGAACAGCTAGGGCACACAGAGAAATCCTATCTCAGAAAACAAAGAACAAAACAAAACAAATTTACTAGTTGTTTGTTAGTTTGGTATTAGAGAGGAAGGAATAAGGTTGACCCTCAGGGTTGGTCAGTAAACTGTCAGGGAGGTACTTTGAATAGGCTGCTTGGCCTCCTGCGGTCCTCTGTCCTCTGTGTATAAGTAATAATATGACTGTTTACTGAGTTAAGTGCGAGGGCCATTTGAATTTTCTGTGTTGTGGGTTTTTTTGGGTTTTTTTTTAGTTATTTATTTGGTTTTTCAAGACAGAGTTTCTCTGTGTAACAGCCCTGGCTGTCCTGGACCTCACTCTGTAGAGCAGGCTGGCCTCGAACTCAGATATCCACCTGCCTCTGCCTCCCAAGTGCTGTGCCACCACCCAGCATTGTTCCAGTTTCAAAATATGTGCCCTTCAGAGAGCACTGCCTAAATTTCTTGATCCTCCTACTTCAGTCTCCTGAATGCTGAAGTTATAGGCATTCGCTGCCATACTCAGCGCTCAGATGCTTTTATTCTCTAGACTCTATAGTGTATAATATTGTTTTTGTCTTTATTTATCTGTTTAATTTATGTGGGGAGGCAGTTTTCTGCATGCCACAGTGCACGAGTGAAGGTCAGGACAGCCTCCAGGTGTGGCTCCTTGCCGCTTCACCTTACTCGAGTTGGGGTCTCTGCTGGTGTCTACCTCTCCCCGTACAGACACTTGACTCACTGTATCTGGTTTTTACAGGATTCTGGAGATCCAGCCTCCAGTCATCAGCAACAATTTCACATACTGAGCCATCTTCCTAGCCCTTATCTTCATTTTAAAGATGAGAACACAAAAGCAGAAAGAGTACTTTTTCTAAATTTACATAGTTGGCAAACCTGCCTTGTGGTCTTTCAGTTTGGTATAATGACTGCCTTATAGGAAGGCTGAAGTGGACAAAGGAATCTAACAATGAAAGCAGCTAATAGGCTGGAGGGATGATTCTGATTTCTCATTGTTACAAATGGTGAGATCCAGCCAGGATGGTAACGCACGCCTTTAATCCCAGCATTCAGGAGGCAGACAGATCTCTGTAAGTTCCAGGACAGCCAGGGCTACACAGAGAAGCCCTGTCAAACAACAAAACAAAAACAAATGGTGAAATCCTTTAGCCTAACTTGTCTGCATCTTCATTCCCTCCTCTGGAGCTGGGGCTAGAGATGCCTGTTCACACTGGTGTTACCAGGGTTGACAGGATGGCTTGTTTTGTTTTATTTTTCGTCTTCCTAGTGCTAGGGCTCAAATCTAGAACCTTAAATATGCTAGATAAGTGTTCTACCATTCCAACCCTCGCATCTGTTTTATTTTGGTGAATACAGCCAGTTTGGAGATGGATTTGTCTTAATCGTAATCTACAGATGCTTGGTTTCCATTTGGTTAGTTTTATCTTTTCCCTAACGTTCCCTCCTTTCCTATGTAAATTCTGCCCATAGCTTTGAAACAGGTAGCGGCAACCTGTGAGAGACTTAAAACTCAGATTCTGAGTGGATATCCAAAGTCACACAGCCAGGCAATGAGGCTAGAAATAATGTTATTACTATTTCTTATTTGTTTAGGCACTTTATAGTTCCAAAGTACACTCAGGTCATTTCATTTGACTCTCAGTATAACCTATGGTAGATAGGGCGAATGCACTTATTTGAAAGATAAGGGAGCTGAGTAATCATGTGGATTATACAGGTCTTAAATACCTTGGTTAGGACCATGTAGTCAAGACAACAGTATGTGATTGCCAGGGCAATCTGAACCTAGGACCCTTCTTTTTTTTTCCCAACTTAATACAATTGATGAGTGAGGCTTACCTAAGCAGAGCTAGGTTCATATATGCAAATGTAACCCAGCACAAAAAGACAGAATTTTCAGCAGCTGATGCACATTGCTACCTGAATAAGCTCTGGCTATATAAGAAGGTAGCAGGTCTCCTGGGCATGAAGGTGGGAATCCACTTTTACTTTTGGTACTTTTCTCCCAAACAATCATATACTAAGAATGGTCCCATGCTCAGTGGTTGTAGAGTATACCCTCTGTAATGGAGAGTCCTGCCGGGCCTCTGCCAGAGTGTTAGCAAGCTACCTTAGCTAGCCATAACCCCCGCTGTGTCATTCCTGGCTTAACTCCCAGCCCCTAATTCATCCTTTGTGTTACAGATATCTTTTGATGCCCTGTGTGAATCTTGTCTGAGAGTTTCCTATGGATACAAAGCCTATGCAAAACTTGGTTAAGGGGAAAACCACCCAGGACCCTTTCTTATTGCCTAGTCATAAGTAAATATTGTTTGCTGTGTGATAATACAGAAAATGCATTTTCCTCTGTGATTTGAAAAAATATAGCTGATACAAACATCTCTTAGGGTTAAAAAAAAGGAAAGAAAAAATACAGCACAAAGCACCCAACTAATAAGTATGCTTTTTTGTTTTGTTTTGTTTTGTTTTTCGAGACAAGGTTTTTGTGTAGCCCTGCCTATTCTGGAACTTGCTCTGTAGACCAGGCTGCCCTTGAACTCACAGAGATCTGCCTGCCTCTGCCTTCTGAGTGCTGGGATTAAAGGTGTGTGCCACCATTGCCTGGCCTTAAATTTTTTTTTAAAAAAAAAGCTCAGGATTTTATTATCTTCCTAACAAGATCAGCTTAGAATCAGATCACTGGCCCTTTCTTTTCTTAGCACCTCCCAGTTCAAAATCCTTGCATCTCTCATTAGCCAGTATCTTCTTTGATCTGCAGTTGGGCTCAACACACTCCAGTCTCAGCACAACCTTTTTTGGAGTTTTTAGCCCTGGGCATACAAAGTATCCTTGCTCATTTTGTCCTGTGTCACTTTGTGGGGTTGGAGCTTGCCACATTTCTTGCAAAACATCCGGCAGGTCATTCACCATGTTGGCGGGAGCAATATTAGCACAGAAATAAAGCTTAAATTTTCTTAAAAAGAAAAAAAATGAACAAAACCCAGTTGCATAGTGTTTCCTCACACTGCTAGGTCACAGGGTGCCTTTTAAAAGCAAAACATCAATGAAGAACAACAGTCTAGTGAACACATCTGGTTTTAGGCCTGTAGGTAAATGAGTTTGGGCAAATTATTCATCTCTGAGCCTTACTTTTCTGTATCTATAAAACCAGGTTATGAATATCCTACAAAGGGCATAGGATGATGTAGTATAGTGTTAGAATACTTGCCTGGCATTTACCAAGGCCCTGGGTTCAATCCCCAGTAATGCCCCCACCCCCCAGAAAAAGGATTGTATGTGATTGTTTAGATTTAGAGTCATTCTTGGGATTGGAGATCTACTGGCAAATGTATTTGATGATTGCCTATAAACTGGGAGGCTGTGCATGGAAGTTCACCAAGAGAGTACTACAGAAAGAGATGTGTGCTTCTGTTTCCTGACCGCCTAGTGATGTCTCTGAGACTCTGCTTGATAAGTGCCTCTATAGCAACCACTCTCCTCATCCCGACATCTTGATACGGACCTCCGGAGAAGTGCGGCTGAGTGACTTCTTACTCTGGCAGGTGGGTCATTTTGGAGCATGTTATTTGGGTGTTAGACTGAACCCTAGAATCATACCCAAACCCTGAATGAGAGTGATTCATTCATATTGAGCACCATTGTGTGAGCAGGGGCAGAGGGCTAACATCTAGAGCAATCCCTCTAGGCTGTACTTGGTAGCATGTACCTTTCTTTCCTCACTTGATGCTGGGCATATGATGTGGTTCTTACTCTCTGACATTCAGGGCTTTTGTCCTAAAGAGAAAACAAAGCCATCCTACCCTAATGGAAGCTTCACATATGCTCATTTTCAAGAAATGGGCCCCTGAAACCTTGGTTAACCTGGCAGTCACTCTAGCACAGCAAGAACCTTACCTTTCTGTTAGTAGTCTCCCCTTCAGAACATGGGCTACATCTCTGCAGGCTTATTTCCTGAGACCTAACACTATATCCAGACTCTCAGGATTACTGTTGTCTTTTGGCTCAGTTATCCCAGCATAGGTAGTCCCTAAAAATTTGCATTCAATTAGGACTGTTGGTTGTTTAAAAATCTCTGCATTATGGTGCATTCCTTTAATCCCACCACTAGGAAGAGAGAGGCAGGCAGATCTCTGAGTTTGAGGCCAGCCTGGTCTACAGAAGGAGTTTCAGGACAGCCAGGCCTACACAGAATGATCCTGTCTCCAAAAAAAAAGCAAAAACTAAAAAAAAAAAAAAAANAGAAAGAAAGAAAAAGAAAAGAAAGAAGGAAAGGTTAAGAGAGACAGCTTGGAAAGATCTCGTGTTAAACTCCAGAAATTTTAATGGATTGATCTTTTAAAAGTGAGGGGCTAGGGAGATAGTGCATTTGATAATCCTTGGTGCATAAGCATGACAACCTGAATTTGAGCCTGCACCCTTAAAAAAGCCTGCTGTGATGGAGCACACTCAAAATTCTGGTGCTTGGAAAGTGAAGACAGAAGGAGCCCTGGCCAGCCAGCCTTGCCTGATCTGCAAGGCCCTGTCCCAGAGAAAGAGCCCATGTCTGAGGAACAATAGCCAAGATTAACCTCTGACCGCTACACACAGATACACACTGACAGCTAGCTACTGAAAATGCTTTTGTTTAGTCTTTGGGTATCTTTAAGGAGATACAGTGTACTTAATGGTTCTGTAGCCATTTACTCAGATCACATTTTAAAAGTTTACATTGAGCTGAGATTTAAGAAACTGCAGTGAGGCTAGATATGTAGCTCATTGTTACACTGCTTGCTGAGCATGCTCAGTGCCCTGATTTGATCCCTGAAACTTTTTGGGGAGGACAAAAGGGAAGAGAGAGGGAAGGAATTATAGGATGGGAAAGAAAAAGAGAATCTTACTGGCAAAGAAGAGGACTTACCCGGTGAAACAATCCCAAGTCTTTAAAAAGGAAATTTAGCAGTGGACAGTGATCTACAAAAGCTGACTGTTTGCTCAGAAAAGTCGCTTGAGTTCCTCCTCTGTGCTGGAAGTGTTGCTGTGATGAACTTAGCAGTAATTGCTGCTCTCTGCAGATGGGAAACTGTTGGAGGAGTCTGGACTCTGAGCAAGTCATCGCAGCTACAGGAAGCAGGAGACACTTGAGCTTGTCTGTTCCACAGAGACTGTCTCACAGCTTAAAAACAAAATCAAAGGCACTTTCTCAGACAGATGGTGGCGCACGCCTTTAATCCAGCACTCAGGAGGTAGAGGCAGGCGGATCACTATGAGTTTGAGGCCAGCCTGGTCTACAGTAGAGCAAATTCCAGGACAGCCAAGGCTACAGAGAAGCCCCATGTGTGTGTTTGGGGGGGGGAAGGGTGTACATATTCCAGAGAAAGTACTTGGAAGGTGCCATTGGTCTAGAATAGCAAGCAAGTTATCCCCTGTGAGGCATTTGGTTGTTTAATGCAGTAGACAGTAAGTCTTGGCTGTCAGGAGTATTTGGGACTGGGGATAGCTCAACTGTAGTAATGATAGTTCATGTTTCTCCTATCTGAGCTTTCCTTCATGCACATTTAATCTTCATATTTCATAAAACCAGACTCTTCCTGTTTCCTTTACACTTGAAGCTAAGTCCCAGAGAGGTTAAATAACTCAGCCAGTTCAGTGGTAATGGTAGATCCAGGCTGTTTGGCTCCGGAACCCCTGGGCTTAAACATGGTGTCACACTGTTGCTACTTAAAATAACAAGAGCAGCTACCATTCGTTCCGGCTGACTTTATCAGATTGTGTGCATCTCAGATGACCTCCACGAGCCAATACCACAATCCAGATGCTATTTCATAGTCCTAAAATTGGCTTTTAGGAACGTGGTGGGGCTGGTGTAGTGGCCTAGACCTCAGGCTGCAGGCAGATCAGTGTGAGTTCCAGGACAGCCTGAATTCTACATGATGAGTTCCAGTCCAGCCAAGCTGCACAGTGAGAGTTTCTCTCAAATAAAAGAAAAACAGGAAAAGACCTGGTATAAACATTTACCTAATCTGGTTCTGCCTTGCCACAGGCAGGTGATCTCATTGCCTCATGGCTCTTCTTCCAACAGTGAGGGAAATGGGCTGACGGCAGAAACATCCAGGCCTCTGGAAAGCTGTGCCATCTTGTTTTAGGCCTTTTCCCATGCAGACTACCCTCCAATGGAGGACTGACCAGCAGTGCAGTTCTGTGCTGTGACTAACTCTTATTCCTTATTTTTACCAGACCTCTCATTCCTGCTTGGTGTTCCAGCCTGTTCTGTGGCCAGAATACACATTTTGGAACCTCTGTGAGGCAATCCTGCAGTTTCAGATGAACCATAGTGCACTTCAGGTATGAGTCGGGCAGGATGGGATGGACAAGGTTGGCCCTGACAGACCCACCTTGTGCTATATCTTGCTATGTACTTCTTTTTAAAAAAGATTTCATTGCATTTGTTTATTTGTACATGCGTTTGTGTGCATAGATGTGCCATAATTAATGTATGCCTGTGCTATAGTATATGTGTGGAGGAGAGCCTTTGGGAGTGTGTGTGCATGTGTGTAGTGTATGTGT
>LOJH01011988.1:11329-22397 GCA_001685095.1 Ellobius talpinus
CACACACACACACACACACACACACACACACACACACACACACACACGGAAGGGTAATAGTCTTTACTCTTAAAATGGAATGAAATTAATAGTTGTTCCGTGAATGAACCCAGGAAATGTTACGCATGGTAAAGTAAGCCAAACACAGTAGGATCAACATTCATGTGAAGGATTTGGAATTCACAGAGACGAAAAGGTTCATGGTTGCTGAGGTGTCAAAGAGAGGGGGCTGGGGAATTGAGCGAATGAGCTGTGCAGATGGGAAGTTGTAAGATGAGTACTGTCTGACACTCTTGGGTGCACCCAGTAACACACACTCCTACACTCACAAGCGGTCACAGTGCTGAGCTTGGTCCTTCCATGTTGCTTACATTTGACTTAGTATAAGCACTGCCTTCTGTGATACAGGGTAGGTGTATTCTAGGTTTCTTTCCACGACCCTGAGACCTAGCTATTATTTCCTTTTTAGCTAATGTTCCATGGTAGTTTGGCTCTTTTAACCCACCTTTCCCACCCCTGCAACAGACTAACAAGCTGAACGGTGAGAAATAATGTGTTTAGTTGGAGCAGTGCAGTCCTTGTGGAGAAACATACTTCGTTGTCTTTTGAAGGTGCAAATGGCCTAACCTATGGTTCACTCATTTAACAAGACTACCCTGCGTATGGGCTTCATCATATGCCCAACACTGTTGTCTGGACCACCTGGGGCATAAGATGGGAAAATGATGGGAACAGACAGTCTTCTATCTCATCCAAGGGTCTATGTTAGTTTCTGCTGTTTCTGCTCTTGAATTTCTCTTGTTTGTTTCCACAGCCATCCACAGATACCCATCAATAGACAATACCTTACAAAATCTCTAGGTCAATATGACTTGTATCTCCTTATTGGTTATCCAGGAAAGAACTAGAAGCTCCAGCAGTGCTGTTGTCTCTCATCATCATCATCATCATCATCACCATCATCATCATCACCATCATCACCATCATCACATCATCATCACCATCATCATCACCATCATCATCATCATCATCAAAACTGGCTTTGGAAGTTTATAGTCCAAATACAATCATACAGTCACTTGTTTTAGGGTGTGTAAAGTCATTTGTTTGAACTGTGACCTGCCCTGTTCTTCAACATGTTCCTCAGAAATCTTTAAAAGCAGAGATTTCTACATGGCCTATACTACCACAATGTGGTGCTGGTCAATTATGAAAGCTGTAATATTTTAAATCAAATGAGTGTCACAATAAGTAAGGGTCAATGCTACTCTGCCACAAAAATTTTGACTAATTAAGTAGGAAATGCATTGGGGCAAACAAAATAAAATCATGGGATCACAAGACCAAAGACATCGCTAGGGTGTGTACTGACAGTACACTGTACCCTGAGGACACTGAACTGAGTCTAGCAGCTTGCTTTGGGTGCCGAGTCTGATAAGTTTCTTTCAAAAATACTATGGGAAACATCTTTAAAGATCTGTGCACAACCTGTGGAACAACAGCATCTTTTGAAAACACAAAGGTACAAATTGTGGATCCTTAGCTCTAAACGTCAGTCAAAGAATATTTTAAATTCACTTAGAAGAAAACTTTCTTTTTTAAAAGAATGCTAAGGAATGTTAGAAAATGAAAACCAAAAGGAGAGTTTGTCCAATGAAGGTTTCCAAAGAAAAATAAATCTGTCATAATTAAAAGAGTGTGCAACTGACGTAGAAACGAGCTGAACACTAACACACAAAAAAGTCTATAAACAGTCCCAAGCAGAGAGAAGGATGGAGCGCTGCATGCAACCATCAGTGACAAGAAGAGAAATTCAGTGTTATGACAAATGTCTGGTCATTAGAGGAAAGAAATCTGAAACTCATATCCTATGCACCCTTTGAGTCTCCCCATGTGTGTATACCTGCTTCAAGCAGTTCCACCAAACAGACAGCAAGCTTTTTGATGCTAAAAGTAAAACTGCTGTGTCAAAGAATAACTTAATACTTTTTACAATCTTTGGATAGAATAACAATTTCTAAGTTTGATGTTAAAGGTAACAAAAATTACGTGAAAATTATAACCTTGAGGGTGGTGGTGGGAGAACATCAAAAATTAAAAAAGCAGAAACAAAAGACTGATTGAATATGGCGGTGTACGTCTGTAATCCCAATAACCCAGAGGCAGAGGCAGGAGGATCACCAGTTGGAGGCCCGATTAGGCTATGTAGTAAATTCAGCATCTCAACTACATGCTGAGAACTTGTCTCAAATAAAACAAAGGACAGGGGTGTAGGTTAGTGGTAGAGTGAAGGACAGGGGTGTGGGTTAGTGGTAGAGGGATTGCCTAGAAGACACACAGCCTTGGGTTTGATCCCCAGCAGGTGGGAAAGGAGGGAGACTGATGAAGACATGGTTGTATGTACAACAATCACTGTTTAAAGAATGTAGGAAAAGAGACAATGTCCAGTATGAGAACAATGGAATTTACAAACCAGCATGTCAAAAGAAGAAGGCAAAAAGAAAGATAAAAAATGTTCCTAAAAACAGAGTATCAGAAATAACCAAGGAAATACAGGTTTTCTAAAACCTGTTATTTGTCAGAAGACCATTTCTTGACTATCTCTTCTTACTTTATGGATTTTAAAAAAAAATTATTTATTTTTATTTTATGTTCTTTGGTGTTTTGCCTGCATGTATGTCTGTGTGAGTGTGTCAGATCTTGGAGTTATAGACAGTTGCGAACTGCCATGTGAGTGCTGGGAATTGAACCCATGTCCTTGGAAAACAGTCAGTGCTCTTAACTACTGAGCCATCTCTTCAGTCCCTACTTTATGGATTTAAAAGCAATTAAAGAAAAACAATAACTGGGAAGAGATTGTTTTTAGCCAGAATATTTACTGTCGCAAGATAATTTATGGCTATAACCATGTAATCCCACCTGCAGAATTTATCCCAAGATTCATAATTACATTTTTACACAGGAATCTTTACAATAATACTGTTAATAATAGTGAAAAAGTCACAAACACTTATGTGCTCAGTGAGGTAAATTCATGTATCCCCATAGAAGAGGATTCTGCATAGCTTTGGGGGTCATAGGAGAATATCTGCTGGTGCCTTTAATCCCAGCACTGGAGAGGTAGAGGCAGGCTGATCACTGTGAGTCTGAGTCCAGCTTGGTCTACAATGTAGACTCTACACAGTGAGGACTAGGCCAGCGAGGGCTACACAGTGGGACTTCATTTTGGGAGCCTTTCACTTCATTCTTTTTATCCTTTGTATTTTATTTTCTCCTATAAGCTCCCCCTAAATGAGAGAAAATGTTGAATTTATGATAGTACTTGTCAGAAGGTTTTTGCCAGTAAGTGTCTTCAGGGGGAACCGCCCTGATAACATTCTGTGGTTTTGATACAGCAACATCTGCTTTCCAGGGTGAATGTAATCCTGATGCCCTGTCAGGGGTGCCCTTAATCAGAAACACCAAATTGCTTTGTTCTCCTGCAACATTGCAAAAGGGAGTTTCACAAGCACCTTCCAACCAGATCTTTAAAAACGGTGTGCACTGGCAGTGCGCTACTGCTATCCAAGGGCATGGGAGTTACTTAATTTGCTCCAATTATGCCAGAGAACAACAGTGGCTGTCTACTTGGGCTGGCTTAGAGATCTGAAGACGGAGGTTCTGGCCCCATTTGTTCCCTCTGCGACAGGTGTGCTTTGGAGCTAATGAGAATTATAATCCTAATTACCAGTGTCATTATTAGTCACGTGATGGCTATATATTGCTTTCTGTGGTGCTTTATTACCCACAGCCCTCATAACTTCTTTTCTCAGGCTATTAAACACCCCATTTCATTGATGAACAAACTGAGGTCCAGAGAGCCTACTGAGCTCTCCAAGTTTGCCTAGCTTCTAAGCTGTGGAGTGAGGCATAATGACATTTCTTGTTTGTTTAGTTCATTGAATCTCTGACTGCCCCAGAAAACAAAATAATCTTGGGTGTATTTTGGAGGTAATGACTTACTGGTACCAATTACCAAAAACAAACAAAAAATGCCCTACGTGCCATAAACCTATTCAACAAAACTTCAGTTTACTGAACAATACAGTGTGTTACACTTATTATAGCAAGCATATGTGATGGCTGAAAATAATCTTGGTAATTTAGAAACTTAACATCCAAAACACTGGGCCCAGATTCTAGCTCCTGCATGTACTAACTGAGGGGACATTGACTTTAACTTCTCTGGATTCTAGCTTCCTTCCCTGTATAATGGAACGAAAACAAAGCTTAACCTCAAAACATATCAAGGAGGATTAAAAAGGACTGTGTGTAATGTGTTTAAAATGGTATTTGGTAATTTAAATGTTTATTTATATGCATATGTGTTTGTGCTTGCCTGAGTTCGTGTGCACCACAGGTGTCTTCAGAGGACAGAGGGCATCGGATCCCTTGGACTTGGAGTTGAAGGAGGCCTTGAGCTGCCTACTGTGGGTGCTGGGAGCTGAGCGTGAGTCCTTTGTGAGAGCACCAGCATGCTTAACCACTGAGCCATCTCTCCGGTACATCTAGTACTTCCTAAGTGCCGTGTGTACTCATCAAACAACACACACAGCTAATTGCTTAACATCGATAGTGGGAATGGATAGCACTGCTGTTCTGCTTCTTCACATTCCGTTTATGTGCAGTTCCTTCCAGCCATGCCTACCCCTCTAAGAAATGCCCCTGTGTACATACAGAACTAGTTAGGATGTTTTATCACCCAGTGTTTTGCTTAACTTACATTAATCTGAAAATGGAATCAGTAATATTACCTTGCTCAGCATTGGATAAGTTAAATGGTGGGAAATAATTGAAACTTTTTACATTAAAAATACTATTTTTCTAATATTCCACCACTTGTTTCATTAGCATTTTATAATAGAGATTAAAGAATAAAATGCTCACATAACTAGAGCCAAATCTGGAAATAACTCTGAAACTATAATGATCTTCTAAGTATCTTAACTCTGTTTCTTTCAAATACATTACTTGCCCAGCAGAAGAAGAGCCCTAGACTAGCATATGCAAGGTTCTGAGTCTGCTCAGCAGTGCCAAAGAAAGACGTGCAGTCACACGAGACAATGATAGATGTTCTCTAGGATGGTTGTCCTGTCGCTTTCCGGTGCCCCAACATTAGCACTCTGGATTGGCACTTTAATCACTTTGTGACATCACAGGAAGTTCTGATCGTCCATCCCTCCGTGCCCAGAGAAAGAGAATACCTTAGATGTTTATAAAGTCAAAAACACAGTTCTGTTTCGTAAGGAAGTACTAAGCGTGCACACATATGCACAACCTGAATGAGGACGCACATGCCGGTTAATTAAATAGTGAAATATCTACTGCTAGGTTGTGAAATGCTGACTAATTAAATAATAGTGTTCTTGGCAAAGCAAAAATTTCTATCTACTAAGTCAGATGTGAGTGTTGAATATGCATGGATATATACTTCCCCCAATTTGGTTCATTATTATATTTCTTCATTGTCATTCAAAAATAATAACAAAAAACCTGCCAGGTATCGTGCTGGTGGGGTAGAATTTAAAAAGGCATTAAGGGACATGCTCTGGAGCTACTCTTGTGTGGAGGGTGTTGCTTATACTACTCTTAGACTATGTCAGCTTATTTCCCCAGTGAGAAATTACCTAGATTTTAAAACATAGACTCAATTATTTCATCCAGAGTTCAGTTGTTTCCAATCTACCTAGCCAATGAATTAACTCATTAAAGATCTAATGAATGCGTCGAGAATAGCTGAAGTGGTTAGTGTCTCAAGAGATTCTCAGCCCCAGGCCAGGGCATTTTCTCTGAAAATATAACCATAATCATGCACATGTCAAAACTCATTTACCATGAAATTGATAGTGGTTTTGAAATTGGTTAGTACTTGTTGAAGAAAAGGTATTGAAAATCTTTCCAAGAGCCCCCCACCCCCTTCCTCTGTTTACCTTTAAGTGCCGGTGTCTGGAGTGCTTTGAAATCGCAGTGCTACATTCTATCTTGAAATAGTGCACCTTATAGTTAATGTGAACTTCAAAAAAAAGGTTTTGTTCTCCCAAAACTGACCTAGAATGGAAACTTAGAAGACATCCCACATTACAAAATTGTAACCAGGTCTCGTGTTAGACTTGAAAGGACCAGGACATTTAATCTTATTTACATTAAACAATGGAATAAAAAAATCCAACAAAGCCTCGAGCATTTTAAAGATTGTTTTTGGAAATAAGAAAAGCTTAATTTAAGCAGTAAAGATAATTATCACGCTTAAAGAAAAATAGGTAGCAGTGAATCACCAAGGGCCATTTTACTATGAGTCATAATGGTATGTGGTCAGAGGTATACTTAAAAAAAAGAAAGAATATCCTTTGGTGGTTTTCTTCTGCCTCCAGATTGTTCATAAATTGGCATTACTTTCTGGGGCTTGGGCTTTCATCTCTGGAAGATTCACTACACTACAAATATAGCCCTTGTGGTCTGCCTGGTACCCAGGGTTGATCGTACATGAGTCCCCTGCCCTGTCAACTACTCGGCTCCTTTCCCCACTCCATCCTGTTTGACGAGCAGACACATAAAATGTTAGGTGCATAAACAGGATGGCATAGTGTGAAAAGCAAAGAGAAGGCAGTCTGAAGTGTGGTGAGGGCAGGTTATTGCACCTTTGCGTTCTCCCTTTGACTATAATAAGAAGCAGTACCAATTTTCTCACTGAGAGAATAAATGATTGACCTTTGGGAATGGTTTGCAGCATCTCACTGCTTGCATTTGAGAAAACAAGGAATTAAAGCAAGGTTGTGAAGGGGACTTTAGAATAAGCGAATAGTTGTAACATGTTCTAAAACATTTCACAGTGCATATAAAATGCATTCACATGGCTTATCTCCTTTGCACCTCCCGAAGTCCTTGTTAAAGAGGCAGGTGTTATTATGTGTAGCATGTAAAGGTCAGAGATGAGATGGCAGCGTTTTCCTTCAGTATCTCAGTAACAAAGCAGCAGCCTGTGGGAGTGTCTGTCAAATGGATAGCATATCATTAGCTGTGGTCATTGTGGTGAGCAACAAACCAGTCCAAAGATTAGAATGACACCAGCTTAGGGCTGAAATAATTAATATAACAAGCAGCCTTTATGTACATGTGGACAGAGTGGCGGGGACTGGATGGGATCAAAGCTTCTAAACGACTGTTACATAAACAATAAACATTTCATAAGAACTTACTTCTTGTCGGGCACTTTCCTCATAATCCCCTTCTCATGCATGTTTTTTCTACATTTTACAAATGAGGAAATGAAAGGTTCTCAGCTACCGAATGACTTCTTCAAGACCCCACAGCAACAGCAACGTAGGCATAGAACTCCAATGCTCAAAACCCATGATGAAAAGTCTTAACGAATTTTAAGTGTGAGGAAGAAAACCCACAAGCTTTACAGATCAAGTAGCCTGAGGTAAAGCCCAGAAGAAACACGGCTGTTCACATTAGAACTTTGAACAATATATGCAGCAGGGCAAGAGTTATGAAGAGGGCAGAGAGCTCAAGCTGACCTCAAGAGGCCAGCAGTACAAGGGTGAGCGTGATGCCATCGTATGAAGCACTGAAGATTTTCCCAGCCACTAGAAAGGGCTGTCTGCTGTGGTTTAAGGAATGAAGCTATCTATATATGTGAGAAAATTGGGAGAGACATTAGCATAAGGCACAGTGGGTTAGAGGTGCCCACTGAGGACCGGATTTGCTGATAGAGATTCCTAATCTCACAGTCACTTCTAATAGACTATTAGAAATTAGGTATGTGTAGAGGAAGAAAGATCAGCCAGGGTAAAAACACTGTAAGTTAATGGTGTGTTTTAGCAGTCAAAACATCGATTTGGGGCTTGCAAAATGAGTCTTCAGAGAGTGCCAGGACCTGTTAAACACAGGTAAAGAAGGCGAGGACAAAGACATAGGAGGGGCCAAGACACCAATGATGAGGCTGTGGGAGGATGTTGTTTTTCTGTCTACAAAGGAAGAAGCCTACTGGTTAAGCCAGAGCACCTAAAGTAAAGCCATTGAGCAAGGAAGTGGAAGAGAGTGCCCAATGGAAGAGGACACGGAAGGCCTAATGTCTATCTTCCCCTTGCCATAGATGGTGTTTGTTCACATCTCAGGACTTCTAAAACTGGAGTGCATCTTATAATCCTAAAGTCATTGACAGTGAGGAAACAATCATAATGCATTTGCCACTGTCTGAGCAAACATTAACTGGTCGTAGCTACTTAGATTGTGGCTGATTCCACCTAATTTACCCGAGTTGCTGATGATAATGTGTTGGGTTTAATTGTAATATGAGATGATATTTTAAAAATGTATGCCAGGTGGGCAGTGGTGGCACACACCTTTAATCCCAGCACTCGGGAGGCAGAGGCAGGTGGATCTTTGTGAGTTTGAGGCCAGCCTGGTCTATAGAGCAGGTTCCAGGACAGGGTCCAGAAAGCTACAGAGAAACCCTGTCTCGAAAAACAACAACAAAAAAGTATGCTATTATTTATCATTGAAAATAAAAGGAAGTGTGTATAAAGAAAGAATGTAAACCAACCAGCAGAGAATACATCCAATATTGATTGCATTTCTTTTCTATGGCTTGCATGAAAGATTTATACAAATTTTGTGTTTTAAGACAACACTTATTCATTATCATACATTTTTATAGGTCTAAGAGGCTTCATGAGGCTAAAACTTAAGATGTTGGTATGACTGTGTACAGCTTCCTGAAGACCTGAAGGAGAGTCTGTTTCTTTGCCTTTTGCTGCTTTTAGGGTCTGTCCACATTCCCTGGTCACAGTCTCTTCCTCCTTCTTTAAACCCCACAGTAGCAGACTGACTCCTTGAGTCATACCTTTCTAACACTTCTGCTGTCTGCTGTTTAAACATCTCCCTCCAATTCTGACACTAGCTTGGGAAAGTTTTCTGTTTTTACGAACCCATGTGATTGGAGCCCATGTGATAGATTAAGAACCCCTGAAATCACCTAGCAAAAAGCAAAACCAAAGAACGAAGCCAAAGCTAACCAACCAAACAAACAACTAACTAAACAACCAACCAACCAACCAACTAACCAACCAAAATAACCAACCAACCAACCAACCAACTAACCAACTAACTAACCAACCAACCAACCAACCAATCAACTAACCAACCAACCAACCAAAACCAGGACAGTCTCTACATCTCAAAGTTCTTAATCTTAACCACACAGGCAAAGTCTCTTTCTCCACATTATCAAATGTCTTCTTACATTTGGAAGTCAGAAACTGGACATCCAGGGAAGCTGTTACTTAGTTCAACATGTTGTAAAGCAAAGTTCTTCTGAAGAAGAGCAGTCCATGTTTTCTTTCAAAGCAGTGACCAATACTTTATGCAACCTCAGAACAGTTTATCACAAACCTCATGCACATGAATTACATTTTATTAGAGATGTATGCAGAAGATTTTATTGCAAACTGGGCAGTATAATAAGGTGAAGAGTAATGACATCATCCTTGAGAAAGAAGATAAGCTGTTTCAAATCCAGGGGCTTCTCTTAGGGGCTCAACCTATCATAGGGCTAACAACTTTTGGTGCTGTGTATCTCATCAATTGGGGTCTGAATTAGTCCATTTGTGACCACTTAAGCATTAATACATTTCAGTTTTGCTTTCATAAAACTCTCTTTGCCTCTTGACCTCTTTCTATTATAAGACTCAAACAACAAGACAAACTTTACAAGTCCGGGTATGTGTTATTCCTGGGCCAGAGTACGTTAGTGACAATTTCCAGTGTGGGTGGATCTGAGGTTCTAAAGGATGAATGAATCTTTCCAGTTTGCTTTTCTATCAACATCAAAGGCTCTCTTGTCACATCTGCCCCACTTGCTTCGGTCTCATGCCTGTTATATAAGAAGTTCTCAACCCTAAGATCTTTTACAGAGGTCTTCTTTCAAGCATTCACGTCTGCAGTTAATTAAAGGAAGGCTTTTCTACTAACTACCCACGTCAGATCTGCACAAGAGGCTTCAATGTGTGTTGACACATTGCATTTAATCCCCAGAGTGCATCCTGGGGCCACAAATGCCAGTCCTAGGGGCTGAGTCTCATTTGTCCCAGCCATACCCTCCAGGGTATCACTCACACACGCTATAGGCGAGACTTAGTTCTCAAATTGAGAGTGTAATGCTGGCCATGCTTAGCATTATCAGATCCTCCTCAGTTTTCAAAGATATGTCCAGATGAAGATGCCTAGGCTGAGGTAGACAGTACAATGCTTGCAGAGCCCCTAAGGCCACCACTGTAAGTAAATGACAGTCATTTATACAACTGGCTTTCTTACTTTTACCAACCAATGAAGTTATTTCTTAATTACATAGCATAGAAACTGTAGCTAAAGCTAACAACTCTTTATATCTAATTCTCTAGCCCCTTTTCATTTTCTCAAAAAACCTAATAAACTTCATAAAGATGCATGACTAAAAATAAAATACTAGGCATTGAAAAAATATGAATTAGCTATTTAGATTGGACTTAGGTAAAGAAAATAATATCAAACTGGTAACTTGTTTATACAAATTTCCAATTTCTCTCCCAGAATATGTGTTTACATTTACTGTTTGTACTAACCCTTTCCTTACATACAGGACGTATTGGCTGATAATGAATTAAAAGACATGGGGCTAGAATACCAATTTTTATGGAGGCTTTAAAGTTCAACCAAGCTTTCACAACGAATCAAAGAACTGGACTTCTCCTAGTGGAATGTCAGAACTAGAGACCAGAGCAGGTATTTCCTGCTTGGGGGCTAGGGATGGGTGTGATGCAGTGGCTGGCACTTACCTGGATGCGCGAGGCCCTGGGCTCCACCAGGAGCACAACAAACAACAAATAGAAATAAAAACAAATTCCTAATTGGAGTTCTTTAAGTCCTCATTTAGAGAACTGTTTTTCTCACTTTTAGCCATTTTGGTCTAGACAACAGGAGTAAACGTTATATTTTTTAAAATTTATTTTTATTTTATAGGCAAGCTTTCTCTGTGTGTGTGTGTGTG
>LOJH01011989.1:0-10941 GCA_001685095.1 Ellobius talpinus
GCGCTCACCCGGAGATCTGCCTGCAGCTCCTTTCAGCAGCGCCTGTCCTACACAACGCTCAGCGACTTGGCTCTGGCGCTGCTCGACGGCACCGTGTTCGAGATCGTGCAGGGGCTTCTGGAGATCCAGCATCTCACCGAGAAAAGCCTGTACAACCAGCGACTGCGGCTGCAGAACGAACACCGAGGTGCCCGAGGGGGAAAAGGGGGAGCGGCGACGGAACCTTACCAGGGCGTCTCTGGTCGCAGGAGCCTCGGGTGGGCAGTCAGGTGTGCAGAGCCCGGGCTGGCTCTTTTGGCCTGCTACTCAGGAACTTCTTACTTGAGTTCCCCAGGTCCCCTCAGCCTCCTAGACAGGATGACCTAGCTGACTGCAAGTCTGTTGACAGCTCTGTCGTACTGGTTAGATAATGCTTTATTCAGAGCACCTTTCCATTTGAATCTCAGGTTTGATAGGTCTCTGGTGTCCGCATAGAAACCCCTTCCTAGCTGGGCGGTGGTGGCGCATGCCTTTAATCCCAGCAATCGGGAGGCAGAGGCAGGTAAGATCTCTGTGAGTTCGAGGCCAGCCTGGTCTACAAGAGCTAGTTCCAGGACAGGCTCCAAAGCTACAGAGAAGAATAATAAAATAATAAAAAGAATGTTTTACAGGCTTGCCTACAGCCAGATTCCACACACACACACGGACACAGGATTTCTCTGTGTAGCTCGATCTTATGGAGACATTTTCTTAACCAAGGCTTCCTTCTCTCTAATGACTTTAGCTTATGTTAAGTTGACATAAAACCAGCCAGCACAGTACTGAATGTCTTTCTGTTTCTCTCCACCTTAATTTTGAGACACCAACGTGGAACTCACTGATTAGAGTATGTGGCTGGCCAATGAGCTGTAGGGATCAGCCTCTCACAGAGCATGCTGCTGCGCCCAGCTTCTGACATGGGTGCTGGGATTCATGCTCACTTCACTCACTGAGTCACCTCCCATCCTTGTCTGTTGAATTTGATTCATGAAAATCTTAGGAGTTTTGTCTTTATTCCTGATAGACAATAACCTTATAATTTTCTTGTAGTATTTTTGTGGGTATGAAGGTAATGCTGGCCTCAGAATATATTGAGAAGTCTCTTCAGTTTTCCAAGAGTTTTATTTGGTCACCCAATGTTGGAGTGGCTGTGCCTGTTTAAAATGTTTTGATAGAGGTATATGGTATATCCCATTCACAAGTCTAAAGTGCATGACTCAATTCATTCTCTTCTTTTCCGTTTTGGTTTTCTGAGACCGTGTAGTCTAGAACTGGCAGTCTTCCTGCCTCAGCCTCTCCAGTGCTGGGCTTCCACTTCGGGCCAGCCCTGCTTTGCTTATTGTTTTAAGTGTTCTAGTTGCCGTGTGTGACAGTAGGAGGCATTGCCTGGCTGCTCCTCTTATATTCATCATTCTTCTTGCACCGGAAAGGAAAGACATTCACTCTTAGACCTGATCTGGAATTGGTCTTTATTCTATAGAGCCCTTTTATTTGATTTGTTTTCAAAAGACTTGGACAAGGTTCTGGTGCACCTGGTACTGCAAACCTCTGCTGCCTTTAGCCACATCTAGAAGGTGCTGACTGGGATGGGCCACCTTGTTTTCCTTGGTCATTACCATGTTGAGGTCCCTCCTGAGCAAGTATGAGTGGAATCTGGAAATTGACCTCGGACTATTTTTTGTTTTGTATTTTTTCTTTTGGCTTTTTGAGACAGGGTTTCTTTGTAGCTTTGAAGCCTGTCCTGGAACTCGCTCTTTAGAGCTGGCTGACCTTGAACTCACAGAGATCCACCCGAGCACTAGGATTAAAGGTGTGTGTCACCACCATCCCACATAACTTTTTTTTTCTTCAAGACAGGGTTTCTCTGTTAACAGCCCTGGCTGTTCTGGAACTAGCTCTGTAGACCAGGCTGGCCTAAGACTCAGAGATCCACCTGCCTCTGCCTCCCAAGTGCTGGGATTAAGGCTGTGTGCCACCACGGGACCTGTGAGCAGTTGGGCTGAATAGACTGAAGACGATATATTGGTGCATATACCATTGCCCCAAGCTTTGTCTCCTTCATGTTCATTGCAACCAGATAATTAGGCAACCTTTCTTTCCCCTTGTGTTGATGGAGTTATGTTGAGGTGGCCTTTGTTTTCAAGCAATGATACATGGTATTATTGAGGTACATACAAAATGCTGAGAACTAGACACTGCAGATGCTATTGGAGTCAAGGGGACCTCAGGGACCTTCCTGAATAGAGCTGTCCTATGTCCCTCTTCTAGGAATAAGAGTGTTAGGTTTTGAGTTTTTTCAGGGCCAGCCAGCCAGCCACACCCCCATTGTATACAGACTGGTGTGATTGCAATTCCTTACCGTCCCATGCTCCCATCATGTTCCCATCAGAGCAGGTAGTTTGTACGCGTCCATATGTGTGCCAGTTTATCAGGAACCCGGCACTTTGATTGCTGGTAGTGGGTAAAGCAATAGACTTCCCAGTGCAGAACCCTGTTAGCGTACAGGATGGACCTGCGCACATCCTTCACCTCCTCTGGCTGCTGAGCAGGGCTGCTTTGCTTTCCTATAGGGCAGCACCAAGCTTGGTTTGACACAGCTGCACTGCTGGCAGACAGAGCCTCTTCCTCCTCTTCTGGGCTTTTGGCTCTGTAATACTTAAGTAGGTGTCCTACAGTGACATCTTATTGATGGTGTCCAAGTTAGCACAGCTAGAACTGCCACCTGAGTCCAGCAGCCACTTGCCACAGGCACCTGTCTGCCTCCTGTCCCTGCCCTGGGTATACTGCACTCTGAGATCATTGCCATACCTGCCTATCCTGCAGGCCTCTCTTAGCACTCTAGAGATGAAGGGCTTCTCAGACGAGGCCTCTAACCCAGCTTTGTGCTGCCTCTCTTCCCAGCACCTGCTCCTGCTTACAGCTCTTGTTCCCTCCTAGTGCTCAGGCAGGCCCTAAGGCAGAAGCATCTGGAAGCCCAGCAGACCTGCCGGCCCCACAACTTGCCAGTGCTCCAGGCAGCCCAGCAGCGTGAGCTGGAGGTAGGAACTGGGACAGGATAGCTGAGCCTGGCTATCTCAGTGGAGGGGCTGAGGGTAGTTTAGAAACTGAGCTCATGGCTTGCTGGAGGTTTGATGGGGTCTATTTCATGACTTTTCCCCATGGGGACTAAGGTGTGCTCTAGCTGAGAGGAGAGTCACAACCTGTCTGTCACTCCCCTATTCCTCCATTTAAGCGTCTCTGGCCTCAGGGTGATGAAGTGCAATGGTGGGATGGCAAAAGCAGTCAGGAAGAGGCCTGTATTACCATGGAGACCCACAGGAAGCCAACAAGCCATGGTGTTGGTGTGGGTAAGGGTGGTGGGCAAATGCATTTCTAGCTGGGACTATTGGGTAGCCTTAGGGAGCCACAGCAGGAGGAAGTAGCAGGCAGGGATGTTTGAGGCATCCTTGGGCAGAAGCCCTAGCAGGAGCCACCCTCACTCAAGTCATTGCAGGCCATGGAGCATCGAATCCGGGAGGAGCAGCAGACAATGGACCGTAAGATTGTCCTGGAACTGGACCGGAAGGTTGCTGACCAGCAGAGCACACTGGAGAAGGCAGGAGTAGCTGGTTTCTATGTGACCACGAATCCTCAGGTCAGCACCTAGGCCAGCCCTGTCACAGCCATCACCCCTGGCCCCTAAAGGTTCTGTTCTATCTGGAGTTTGATTTTTGTTTGTTTTGGTCTCCTTTTCTTTAGGTGGAGGGTAGTGTATTGCTTGTTTTATTTTTATTTATTTACTTATTTTTGGAGACAGGGTCTGCTACACTGCTCACTCTGGCCTTGAACTTGAGGTACTCCTGCTGTGGCTTCTAAGCACAGCGATTACAGATATGTCAATACATCAAGTCCCTGGAGTCTTAGCGCATTGGTTCCTAGTGAAGCTTAGCATTAGTGGTGGGCAGAGGCGAGGTGGAAGGCCCTGGGAAGGGCATGAAGGGAATGCCCACCTGTCCAGCCTTGCACGCATCTACCCACCTCCTGCATGCTAACCCCCTCCAACTCTAAAGAAGCCAATTAGAGACTGCTGGCCCTACTAGGTGCCACGGCCCAGATTCTCCCTCTGCCTGGCCCTAGCCAGCTTCCCCTTAGCCTTACTACCTAGCATCTTCTAGGTCCTTGTATGTCTTAGACCAAGACAGAAGAGCATGAGGTATCAGGCTGGCCCTTACAGGACCTCTTTTTACATTTCAGGAGCTGACACTGCAGATGAACCTATTGGAACTCATCAGGAAGCTGCAGCAGAGGGGCTGCCAAGTAGGAAAGGCAGCCCTATGACCATGTGAGGGGCGCGGATCCCTGCTGTCCTTCATTGCCTAGGATGGCTGGCGGATGCCTAGTGACCACCTTGTTACTGGTGCCAGAACGCTTCAGGGAGCAACTGGCTGCCCAGCTGCCACCAGGTGTGATCTTTGCTAGGAGACGCTGATGAGACATTGACTGCACCTGCTGCCATCCTCCGTTCAGGTGTGGGGAGGGGTCTAAGCCACAGGAATGGCATTGTGTGAAGGCTCCATGACTGAGTGTTGAGTGGGACTGTTGGTTCTAGCGCCTTCCCTTTGGGTATACCCACATTCCCTCCAGGCTTGGTTTTGCCTTGTTCTGGTGTGGCCTAGAAAAATAAAGACCCCAGCACATGGTTTGTGTCCATGCTAGCTAGGATCCTTTCCTAGTGGCTCTGGCCATGGTGGAGCCCAGTGGCTTTCTGGGATACCCACCCAAGCTCTTATACCTTTCATTATCATTTTTGCCTAACCAGGTCCCCCCAGTTAAGGCACAAGAGCCCACCTCCAAACTGCTGTGTGATACTAGAGAGCTTAGCAGGAGGCAGGGGACCTGCCAGAGCCAGCTAGGGCTTGACTTACTGGAGTGAAGGGTACAGAGGGGCAGGAAGGGTTGGAGGGAGCTGGGCCTCGGCATCTGTGTGCTGCCTGCACTCATCCACACCCATGGGTCTGGGATGTGGAATGCAAGCGGCTGGGTGTCATTGCAGCCAGGCAGCAGTGGCCCCAGTGTCTGGATTTGAATGGCCTCTGGCAACTACAGGTAATATTCCATCCAGGCCAGTCCCTCTGCTGCTCGGAGCTGACTTCATGTTCAGGCACTAAGAAAGGTGATGGCTCTCAGTTACAGTGTGATTTATTGACTAAACAGGCTTCTGTCCCTGGTAGAAGGTAGTTCTAGACTGGAGCTCTGTAGCCTGCAGAGGTGATCAGTTGCCGCTAGTGAGAGGAGGAGCTCTCAGGCTCTGACTGATCCCATACCTGAGTGTCTGCTCCTGGAGGTGCAGGAAGTCCCAGAGGGTAGTCCCCACCTCAGTACCTCAAAGACTTGGACATTAAAAGATGAACCCTATCAGGTTATGTTGGGCTAACTAACCCAAGCCCACTCAAAGCTGTGCCTTGCCTAAGGTCCCAGAGGTAACAGGTTGAGTGGAGTAGGTGTGAGGGTAGTCGTTGAGTGACTAGGCCGGGTGGTAGAAGAGGTTGCCAGTGCGCAGCCGCCTGTGGAGCTCCTGCCATAGCAGCTGCCTCTCTCGCTGAGCACCCTTCATGATGCTGCTATTCTCCAGGGCACGGCGGGACAGGTAGGGCAGCACCTCCATCACAGGACCATAGGGTACATACTTGTACACAGGAAATCCTGCCTGGCCTGCACAAACACATACAGAGCTATGAGTGCCCATGCACAACATGGTGTGCCTCCCGCGCCCCTGCATGCACCCAGGACAACCCAGCTCACCTAGTGGGAAGCTAATTTGATCACACATCCCCAGCAACTGTCCAAAGCACACCTGGCCATCATCAGGATGCAGGCCCAACTCCTCCATCCTGTGAAGGGGGCCAGGCTGGTAAGGACCCAAACCAGGACACAGGCACGCCGACGCATCTCTGAGCCCCTCTTTCTCCCTTCACCTACATTCTAGCTAGTCTCTGTGGGATGGGGCAGGGATGTGAGCTCTGCTCTAGCTACCTAGGTCTTCCTAGTACAACTTCCCTGCCCACAGGGAAGGCCCGGGCAACAGACTTGCTTTTCCCAGTCCAGTGCCTCTGCCACCCTTCTCCACCTGCAGTATCCTGTGGCACTCTTGAGCTTTGCTCCAGTGACTGATACCCAGCCCTGCCTCATTCTCCCTTGCTGGCTGCACAACTGTTGTTTTGGTCTGAATGGAAAGTGAGATGTATATGTTACAGCTATCATGTTGAAGGCTCAAAAAAAATTGAGATGACTTCATTTTTAACGTGGCTACTAGAAAATTTACAGATATGAGTGTGGATTACATTGCATTTCATGTATGTGTGCTTAGTGTTCATGTATGTACATCCATATGGCCAGAGGACCATTGGACATTGTTCCTAATTAGCCATCTGCTGATTTTTGAGAGTCTCATCATCCCAAGGCTTAACAGTTTGGCTATCCTCCTGTGTCTGCCTCCCTAGTGCTGGAATTGCAAGTTCTTAGCCCCACACCCAACTCTCTTGCATGGGGTCTGTGAATCAAGCTACAGTCCTCATGCTTGCATGTCAAGCCCTTGGAAGTCACTTCCCTGGCCTACTTCACTTGAGTGGAAGGCGAGGCTGTGCCTGCTCATTCCACGTTACCACCCCCCTCCAACACTCTGTAACACCTAAAAGGTCCCATGCGTTCCCTCAGCCCTGCATCACCTGTCACCCACAAGCCATCGAGAAACCTCCAAGTCAGGCTGGCAGAACCTACCTGCAGAGGGTGAAGCGCACTGTGTCCTCATTGTGGGAAGCCACCATCACCTCTGCCTTGGGGCTGTGCTTCAGCTTCTCGAGAACATAGTTAAGGCACCTGGGACAAGGACAGTCCTACCTAAGCTTGGCTCCAGGCCAACCACCACCTTAACCCCTCTTGGCTCTGCAAAGGAAAGTGGTTTTGCAGGACCCAAAGCCACCCAGCAAGCTGGCTTCTCTGAGGCGGCCACAGTTGGAGCTGGACCAGGGCCAGAGTCTCAGGAAGGAGGGCAGCATCTGGCTTCCCTAGGTAGTGTATGTGAAACATTCCTGCCTGGAATTCAGAAGATAAGGACATTTACCCTAGGAACTCACTGCACCAGTGCAGGAAACCCAAACAGTGACAGATTCGCAGGCTCCTCCCACGGTTAAAAAAGCAGTAAGCAACTCCGCAGAGCTGCCTGCAAGCTGTTCAGGGAGCCCCAGGGATGCAGCTTCCATTGAGTTGTCCTCCGCTGGGGCGGGCTTTTCATTGATGCCACTGCCTTTGAGTCACCCACCCCTAATGCTGTAAGTAATGCCAACATAAATAAATCCTTTGGTTGACAGACTCAATTTGGATGGTGTCAATCCGTCAAATCCGTCGTTGGTGTCCTAGCTGGGTGAACAGACATTTGTTCACATCTCCCCAGCAGTAGTGCTCTGTGAAAAGGGAGGGCCTACAGCATCCCACCAGAGCTAGCAGGACCAACAGCATCCCACCAGAGCTAGCAGGGCCTACAGCATCCCACCAGAGCTAGCAGGGCCTACAGCATCCCACCAGAGCTAGCAGGGCCTACAGCATCCCACCAGAGCTAGCAGGACCAACAGCACCCCACCAGAGCTAGCAGGGCCTACAGCATCCCACCAGAGCTAGCAGGACCAACAGCACCCCACCAGGGCTAGCAGGGCCTACAGCATCCCACCAGAGTTAGCAGGGCCTATCTGAACCTGTGGCTTTGCTTCTGGGCAGGAGCCCTATAGCAGACTCCTGGCTCTTCAGGAAATAAAAGGAAGCGGAGGTCTCGTAGCGTGGGTATCCCTGAGCACCAGTCTCAGTGGTATCGTCGCCAAGGGCACTACCCGCCTGGACAGGACATATGCTCTTTGACATCATAGGTCAATTTCTAAGAACATGCCCCAGCTGTGTTCTGTGACTACACGTACGTACAGCAGAGCGGGGTAGTATGTTCAGTGAGTTTGTTACGATATCCAGGAGAGGCCATGGAGTCTGAACACAACACCCTTGGGTGTCCTGTCCTGGTTACTGTGTTGACATAGCGAGGGGCAGAGGGCAGAGTGCGCAGTGTAAACGTTGGCATGTGGCACTGCCTGGATGTGCAGCAGACTCCTGAGATGAAACAGGAAGGAGCTGGAGCCTAAGGAGACAGCATCGAGTTTGCAATAAGCAAGCACAGCCTGGGGGTGGGCGGGGGTGAAGCTGGACTGCACATATTGGTAATATAGGTTATGTAGGTAAGCTGTCATGTGCTGTTTGAACCCACTGAGATGCTAGCTGTAGAAGTGGGGTTGTCGCCACACTCCAGATCAAAGCATATTTTGATCTGAAGTCCTCTAACCAGAGCCCCCCTTATGTAAGGCTAGCCCCTTGGTTCTGTCATCATGAGAGGGAAGAGCAATGGCTAAGGGTGTTAAAAATAGTATGTCCTTAGCAGCTAGAAGTTAAAAATCCAAAAGAAGTTGACAACGTTTATCTCGTAATAGAAAATGTTTACAGTGGGAAAGGCGAAAAGCTGGTCCTGCAGAGAGCGCGGCTGTGTGTTTGCCCCCACTTTGCGTACCTTTTGTTTGCTCTCTTGATTGGGCTACTCCAGCTGTCTCTGCTTGTCACTGTGAGCCCAGGATTTGGTGATGTTTACTATCTCTGCTGCCTCTCTCCATTCACTCTTTTACTTTTGCTTGCTATATGCTTAGTAAACTCATCCAAAACTGAAAGCACAGCTAGCATAGATCATCCTCCATAACGTACAGAACAACTGCACACAGAGTTCCAGCGAACAACAGCAGAAAGAATAGGTGTGCCACTGTCGCTGATCGCCACCTGAGCTGGAAAGCAGAAGGCTGAGCCAGCCACATGGGGCAAGCCAGGCACCTGGGTGAATCTCTTTCTCTTCCCTTATCCCCCTCCCTTCTCTCATCTCAAACATCCCCGGCTGATCTCAAACTCGCTTTGATGCCAAGGATGACTTTCAACTACTGCCCTTCCTGCCTTCTCCTCCCGAGTGCAGAGATTAAAGGTGTCCACAAATCATGCCTGATTTTTGTGGTGCTGGGGTTCAAACCCAGGGCTTCAGGCATGTTAGGCAAGCACTCTACCACATGAGCTGTGAAGTTGTTCTAAGTGTCAGCAGACACCAACTGGGGGCATAGAGGCCAGTGCTTATCCATATTCAAGAGAGGAACAATTTGATGCTTTGGAAAAATATGACAGTAGCAGAAATAGCACCTTTGCCCTCCGGAAACTAGCTCTGCCTGAATGTCATCACACTCAGGGCCAAGGTTCTCTTGCAAGAAAGCACAGAAAGCCCTCTCACCTGTGGTACATGACATTGGTGGCCTCGTATGTAGGGTTAATGGGATCCTCATAGCTGATCTCCACAGCCCTGGCACGTTCTTGGGCCATGTATGCGCCACGTACCAGCTTGGCCCCAAAACACCAGCCCTCACGGTGAGCCAGTTCCATATCCATGGTCACGTTGTCATAAGCCTCCTGCAAGGCCAAGCTCAAAAGTCACAAGGAGCCACTCTGGTGGCAGCACTAGGACAGCCTACTTCCTCTGTATCTCAGCTTAAAGTGCCCAGGCCAGCCAGTGGCTGCCAGGGAGACGTGCCACTCAAAGGATCTGTGAGACAGGTTTGGATAAAGTTGAGCCTCCAACTTCCACCCCCAAGGAAAGGTGGCAGAGGGCCATCTACAGCCTCCTCTCTGTAGCCTGAGATGGCCCTGTGGGTGTCAACCCAGATGCCTGGAGTTACTGTGTATTTCAGAGTCAGGTTGTCCAGTTAGGAGCAAACTGCCACCTGTCTGGGACTGCTCCCATACACACCATGTCTCTGGGTGCCCAGCAACTTAGCCACCTTGGGCTGAGGGGTTGGGCTTGGGGTTTTTCTTGGGCTCCCAGGTCTGCTTCTTTAGCCCTGTCAAATCTTCCAGGAGAGTATAGTGATTTTTTTTTTCAGATTCAAGAGGGCCCTGTCCTAATAATAGGAGAGTCAGTTATGACTCTTCAAAGAGCTCCTTGCATTTTGTGTTATGACTGTGGGAAGATTTGCGGGGCACCACGGTACACATGTGGAAGTCAGGGGAAACTTAGAGAAGAAACTGTCTCTCTCCGTTCACCATGGGATCTGGGGATCAAACTCAGGTTGGCAGGCTTGCAGAGCAAGTGTGTCCACGGAGTCATCTCGCCACTCTTGGATCCTGGACAGGGTCCAGGCAGCCTTGTTCCTCCTTTGTACCTGGCACCAACCCAACCTCTCCTGCAAGCCCAGGTGTGGCCACTGGGCAGGACCTGTTTCCTACATAGTTGACCCCAGTCTAGGGTTAGTAGCCTGCCCATTCCTTTCTGTGCTGCTCTGGCCTCTGCACAAAGCAGGACCAAACAGATACTGCATGGCTCCACAGAAAGGCATATCCCTGCAGGGTGGTGGGGCACACTGCCTTGAGAGCATCTACAGGAGGTGAATGACTGTACCTTGAGGTAGCACTGGAATGTGTTGAAGATGAGTGGCTTATCCACATTGAACCTGCGCTGCATCTCCAGGGTCAGGCGGCTGATGGCCGGCTGGAAGTAGCTCTGCTCAGCATCTATCATCAGCCGCACGCCTGCCTCTCTGGCTTTCTGAGTGGTGCATAGGGAAGAATCTGTGGTTCACGGTTGATGATGCCCTCCCTCTGCTCAGATGCTAGGACTCCTAATGCTCTGTACCCCCCAACACAGGTAGGGCTGTTCACACCTTGTCCAGCACATCCATCCTCCCCCACCACAATATACACTCACACACACACACGGATCTGCTACACACACACACACACACAGATCTGCTCACACCTTAGCCAGCACATGCATCTTCCTCCACAACACACACACACACACACACACACACACACACACACACACACACA
>LOJH01011989.1:15751-25989 GCA_001685095.1 Ellobius talpinus
GGCTCCAAAGCAACACAGAGAAACCCTGTCTTGAAAAACCAAAAAAAAAAAAAAACAAAAAACAAAGAGCCTGCATCTCACCAGGGACTCTCAAGTAGGTCAGGCACGCAGAGCCAGGACCAGGACCGTAGATCTGGCCACAGGAGGCAGTCTCTGGCCTTGTCCCTTGCCCAAAGGCTGGCCCAGGCCTGAAGTCCAGGTGTCTCCAGGGCCAGCAAACTATATTAGCGTGAAGAGTACGCATTCCTAAACTCACCGCTGCTGTCTCTCTCTGCTTCAGAGGTGCACGACCTGCAGGACAGAGGCAGAAGCAGAGGTCAGGTCACCAGGAGGCAGCTGAGCCTTGGACCAGACCATGAACCTGACAGAGGGCTGGCTCAAGGAAACAGACCAACTTGGGTTAACCCAGCCCTTCCTGGGCCTGGCATGACCAGCTGGGTGAGGGAGAGGATGTCCAGGCTTCCTAAAGGTCGAGCCTTCCTTACTGATGAGGTCAGGCAAGGAGAGGAGCAGGGGTGGGAGCCACCTTGTACAGAGGGCTCCTCCAACCCAGCAACAATGCTTGCTCTGGCCTGCAGCCCTAACATCTGTGTCTCCAGGATAGAGTCCATACACCCGGCTACTCCCACCCTATGGCCCAACCCCCACTAAGACTCTTAGGCCCATTTTCCAAATAGCCATCAAAAGTTTTCTTAGAAGATGCAAATGAGACCTTAAAATCACCTAACTGAAAATCCTCCAGGTCCCCATAATACTCAGAGACAAGTCCTCCACAGGGCACGGTGCTGAGGCACATCGCAGGGCAGAGAACTCCTCTTCCCTAGCACCCATCAGGCAAGGAGAGAGACAGGCAACAGCGCCTTCCAGGTCTTCCCGGAAATGAAACTTAGTCATCCAGGAACCTCACTGCTCTCCGAGCAAATCTGGGCCACCAAGCAACATGCCAAAAAGCATTGCCCTGGGCCCTCCTCTCCTATCCTAGGGCCCTTATCTGATTTGTGCCAGAAACTATGGGGGGGGCAGGCCATATCCTTGGGTGCCTGGGGCACCGTCAGCCCATGAGGCCACAGCTCAGAGGACAGAAGCTAGACAGCTACTGCTCCATCTACCTTATGCTGACAATATGTAACAAGAGGGTGAAACATCATCTGGTAACAATGTCCTGAGTTTGTAATGAGGAGGCAGGCAGTCCCCATGTGTGACCTGCCCTCAGAGGCTGAGAGCCAAGGTCCCTGGAGGATATGGGTTCCAGAAGAGCAGTCTCAGGTACAACCAGACAAAAGTCCCAAGGGCTATCAGTGCAGAGGAAGGCCCATGATTCCCTGAGCAGAAACCCTGTCAAGGAGGGAGACTCGGCTCCTTAATGACCCCTGATGGGAAGGAAGGTTGGTGACATAGCCCACAGCCCACAGTTTAGGTGGTCTGGTCTCCAAGCTTTCAGTGCCTTCTTTCATTAGCTGAGGACAGGCCTCCAGGTCTGTGCGGCCGCTCACTCCCTGTCAGGTACAACCCGTGGGCCCTGTGAGTTCTTTTCCCTGCGGGGAGGTGACATGTAGAGCCTGCCAGCTCCCCATTTCACTCCAACCACTGTCCGCATGGCATTTCACCTGTCGTCTAAGGCTGTGAGGCAGAAGGCGGGCAGTCCTTTGAAGGCACAGACACAGGCAGCAGAGCTGGGTCCATATCCCTGCCACTGTTGACATTGTAGGGTGGGCACTGTTGGGTCAGGAAATGTCTATTTCTGATGTCCTGGAGCCCAAGGCCGCCTTGGGTGAGAGGACTCAGTGCCCATCCTATCTAGGCTGAGGCCACGGAATCCATTTGGTTATTCAACAGCAGCCTCAGTAAAGGCCCACAGCCAAATCCCCGAGCATCAGTGAGGTTCACAGGGGATGCTGGGGCTGGGTCACCCCGCCTTCAGAATGGCCAATCACACACAAGGCAGGGGCTGAGGTCAGGCTCGGACATTCTGTTCTCTGGGCCAGCAGCCTCACATGACTGCCTTTACCCAACCCCTCCCGTTGGCCACCTGGGGAGGAGCAGGGTAAAGTCAAAGGCCTGACAGGGCCTGTCCTGAGCTTCACATGTGTGGAGCAGCTGCAGCCAGAGGCCTGGGACCCAGAATCCAAACAAGGGCCTGTCAAGGAGTCACAGGCATCAGGGCTTTGCAGAGAAAGGCCGGTTTTGCACAGGCTTCCAGTGAGCCAGCCGCCACCCCAGGGGGCAGAATAAGGCCACTCTGTCCTGCTGCCAAGAGGACAGTCTGAGCTGTACTTTCTACTCATGGCCTGGGAAAAGGCCCTGCAGCAAGTCGGTGCCAGCAGGAGACTCCAGGCTGCCTGTCACACTACACCGCTGCCCGCTGCCATTCTCCTGACCATGAGTGCCTGCCTAGACCCAGTCTGCAAAGGTCTACACCCTGCAGGCACAGCCATCTGCAGATTAACAAACTATCTGAGGACTAGTTGGAACTTGCAGGTCCAGTCAGCCAGTCAGAAATCCTTGGAAAGAGCCTGTAGCAGACCAGGAAGCCAGAGCACCACAAATGTCTCTGTGAGTGGCTAAGTCCCAGCCTTAGAGGCTACACGCTTACACCACTCTGCTCTTGCAAACTGTAAAGGCAATCTGAATTTTATATCATTTTGTATCACGAAATATACTTCTTGTTCTGATATTTTTCAATCACTCAAAATGTGAAACTACATCCTACACTCAGTACTAAGCGATGAGCTGGACATGACCGAGAGCCGCTTTGCAGATCTAGCTCTCAAGCCTCCTCTGGTATAGGCCCACAAAAGCACAGTACTCTTGCCTCAGAAGCAAGAACTCTAAGCACAGCCTGTGAAGGCTGCTGGCAATCAGGTCAAAGGCTGTCCCAGTCTTGGCTACCACCTAGCTGAGGCTGAAATCCAGAGCGCTACACCTGCGCCTTGCCACTCTGGCAAGGCAGGCCTTACTCCATCTCCGTGCGCTCTGCCTCCTCAGGGCTCAGATCTTCCTCCATTCCATAGTCCAGGATGGAGCCGACACCGAAGGCTTTGTTGTGCTGGATCAGAGGCCTGATAGACTCCTGGTCCTCGCCAGCCACAAAATGGCCATAGAAGGTCATCTTCATTAGTTTGTCGAACATCCTCTGCCCCAGAAGCTTCCTGGTGACATGGAGCAACTGGAAGGCAAAGGGAAGCAGCTGTCCAGCCGGCTGACTCCATCCCTGAAAGACCCCTGCTTACTCCTCCCCGTCTCACCCCAGTGCCACACCGTGCCACGCGTGTTTTATAGAGACCACTCGAAACAGGCTGCTTCCCGATTCAGCGGAGAAGCAAAGCATCACTTCTCAAGCTGCCGGCTCTATGAAGCTCTGCGCACATTCTTCTCCCTTAGGACTCTTCCCCGAGGGGGCTGGCTCATGCATCACCCCAGGGCACAGAGGGTTGCCAGATCACCCCTTGGTGGGGAAAGGGGGTTCCAGCCAGTCTCTCCGGGGACAACAATCGACATTTCTGTGACATTTAATGGTCTTGGGGGTGGCACAGAGGTAACTCTCTAGAATGATCTCTCACAATGATTTGCCCTCTTGTTCTAACCCAGCAGAACAGGGCTTGATGTGAGGCCCTCCAATAGCTGCTGAGCAGCGGCTACACACAAAATTCAAATGGCTGGAGAGAGGTCTGTCTACAGGACACCAAGAAACGGGAGTCCGCTCCACAGCCTCATCCAGGGATGACCAGCTATGCTGGCGGATGAGCCCCAAGGAAGATGGCTGCAACCAGCCACTTTTTCTCTGTCATATATCACTCCATCCCACATTACTGTAAGCATTCCTTAAACACGTAGGGAGAAAGAGGGAAGCGGACATCGTGAGAGACACCCAAGGGCAAGGAGCAGTAGGTCACTCCTCACATAATTAAGGCGGACTGACGAACGGTACTGTGGACAGGGACAAGGAACGAGGGTGCTCAGCAGCAACCACCCACATACACATTGTAGAAGAGCCTGTGTCTACTCCTGCCCACCCACCTCAGCTCCAAGGAAGGAAAAGCCTGAGGGTCCTCAAGCACCATGGACAATGAGCCCTTTCCTATGTGGGGAGCCACTGGTAGTCTAAGCATTCACAAGTCAAACACTACCCCATCGTGGCCCTGCCACTGTATGTGGGCTCCAGAGATGCTGCTAGACAACATGCAGCCTCCACGCAGGACCTGGGATTTCTGCATTTTGTTCTTTTATTAAGAGAGTTATAATCTCTGATAAAACAAAAATCCTGAGATGCTTTCCATGGGAGGGGGTAGATGAGGGAATGGCCACCTATGACAGTCATAGGTGACCAGTCTCACCCTGGTCACTGAGAATGGTGAACACAAAATGCTTTTAATGGTTGGCACCATTAAAGTGGACTCCAAAGTCAAGCCACCATTTCAAATCTGTCTCAATGTCATTTATGTCCTGAGGTGTCACGACCTGAGCTCAGGGCAGCACTACCTACTGTCCAGATGAATAGAACCTTTGAAAGTTTACAAATTTGTACCAGTGATAGGGACATTGGTAACACACTTCTGTAATGCAGCACTTGAGGCTGAACTACAGAGGCTCAGGAATTCAAGGCCAGCCTCGGCTGTAAAACAAGACCTCATCTCACAAGGAAAAACGGCTGGAGAGATGGCTGGTTATAAAGTGCTTGCTTTGAATTTGATCCCCATACCTTGTGGTATACGCTTGTAATCCCAGCCCAAGGGAAGCAGAGACAGCCAATTTCCCAGAGCTCACTGGTCAGTCACCCTAACCTAAAAACCTGTCTTAACCGGGGCAGGCAGACATGATGGCAAACTCCTTCAGTCCCAACATTGAGGAGGCAGAGAGAGGCAGAGCTCTGGTCCATGTTGTGAGTTTCAAGACAGTCAGGGCTGCATACTGAGAAGCTGGCTCAAATGCACGTTTTAAAAGTAGGGCAGGGAAGCCTGGCCTGGTAATACATGCCATTAATCCCAGCACTTGGGAGGCAGAGATAGGTGGGTCTGTGAGTTCGAGGCCAGCCTGGTCTACAGAACAAGTTTCAGGGCAGCCAGGACTACACAAAGAAATCATGTCTCGAAAGAAAATAAAAAAACAGACAAAAAATAATATAAAATAAATAAAGTAGGCAGGGGAAAGGCCAGTAAGATGGTTCATTGGGTAAAGGCACTTGCTGCCAAGCCTGATGACCTGAATTCAGTCTCTAGGACCTAGATGGTAAAAGGAGAGAATCAACTCCCAAAAATCGTCCCCTGGCTTTCACATATGTACTGTGGTACATGAGTGATCACATACATACACACACATAATAAATAAATATTAAAGCAAATTTAAGAAATGAACAGCACCCGAGGAAGCACACCCAAGTGTATCCTTGGGCTCCCAGACAAATGCATTCATGCTCACACACAAAGAAAAGTCTCAAACAATGTCCAGGAAACAACGAAAGTAAAACCAATTCTCGGCTCTGGCCCCAGAGAACCACTGCAATTTGTACCCAATCTCTTCATCTTGGGCTCATAATCAAAAAGTGATAGCCTGCCAGGTGTGGTGGCACATGCTTTTAATCCCAGCATTCAGGAAGCAGAGGCAAGCTGATCTCAGAGTTTAAAGCCAGCCTGGTCTAGAGAGCGAGTTCCAGGACAGCCAGGGCTACTCAGATGTCAAATAGGCTTGTTGTCAAATAGGGGGCTTCATGGTTCCCAACAGGGCTCCAATCCTAGGCAGCAGTCCCAATCTCACAGCTCCTCAGAGCAAGTCTGGTTGCCCACTGCCCCAGCTAGAGTGTCAAAGCCGCAAGGCCTGGGTTGACTGTTCTTACTCGGACTAGGATCTGGGAAGTGGAGCTGCTCAGGGCCTGGCACAGAACCATTTCCTTCAACACCAGGCCCTGAGGCCACAAACAGTCATAGCAGCACAGATCTCAGAGAGGCAGGCTCCCAGGCACAGCCTGGACAGGTGGAGCCAGGGTGGGGGTGGGATTTGCTGCTTCAGGAACCCATAGCACACGCCAAGGCTCCAGCTCTACCCCAGAGCAGGCACCAGAGAGCCAGAGGAGGTGACAGGCCCTTCCCCTGGTCACCCAGAGTACCCTGATTGACACCCAGGACTCACCCTCCTAAGAACCAACCTCAGGCCCCCAGCTGGGCAGCTAATAGAGACTCTAGGCTGAAGCAGAAACTGCTGCTCATCCTGTCCCCAAAGCAAAAGCAGTCACCTATGATACCCGAGGGGATGGTCCAATTCCTGCTCTGCAGAGACCCGGTAGTTAACCACTCTTTTCAAGTCATTGCTGCCCAGCTTGCCGCATCCTCCCTCCTAGCTGGCACCACTGGCAGATCCCGTCTAGATGCCCTTGACCCTTGCTTCCCCCTGCTAGGGCTCCTTTTCCTGTGTACCCCTCTTCTCTACTGGGCATTATTTCGGTGCATTATGACCCTGCCGACCACAAACATACCTGGCCTCCCACACTCAGATGAGAGCCTTTCTTTTACTCCTAGGCTCCAATGCTTACAATCAAGTTCTTCCAGGGGCTTCTGGCAGCCCTTCAATTCTGTCTCAACATGATTGTGGGGTATGACTCACCTCCTACCCTGCTGTGGCCTCAGCTAAGTTGTAAGTGTAGCTCCAGCTCCTCCAGTCTCACTACCCTCTTTGAGATATCTTCCAGATCATATCCTTACAAACATCACAGGCCACCTTGAGATAACTTATCACTAACCCTTCAAGACTGGCTCCGCTTTCCCCAAAGGCTCTCACATTTCTCAAAGCTACTATGTTGTAGTTTAAAGTTGCATGTTTGCTAGTCTCTGAGAACCTCCAGCTTCTACACTACACTCCAGTTGGTGCCGGCAGCCGGCAGACCAAAGCTATGGGGCTGTCTGGAATACAAGTAGAGATGAGGTGCCCTCCTGCCAGTAATCAGAGCACTTGGGAAGTGCTGGCAGAAGGATCAGAAGTTTTTGAATCTAGGCTCTTCAACTGTATTTATAATAAATTTAAACACGAAAGAGAAAAAGTTGGGAGTTTGACCTATATCCCAAAACTGTTCGGAGTACCTGTGTTTGGGATTGGCTGGTCACACTTGTGGAATTCTGGGGTCCTAGCCTAGATAAGCCCTTAAAGCATGACAAACTTGGAGCTGCATGGAGGATACCAGATTTATCACGGGTGACCGCTGTATTCCTACACACAGTACAATCTTAAACACTATCAGCCTTTCTTTCTAATTGGTAGTGACTACAAGTAGGAAACTTCACGAGGTGAAACGGCCCCCTTTCTTGCCTGCCCAGCTTCAGGCCGTGCTTGAGTGGCTCTGCCTGACACTTCCGAACTCTGAAACCCGCTGGCCGCGCCGATGTCCCCCCGCGGCTGCTGTCCGCCTGGCCACCCCACCCGCGCACCTGCTCGTGGTGCGCTAGCAGCACCGGCGACGCACACAGGCGCAGCACTAGCAGGTTGCGCACCAGTTCCCAGCTCCGCCGACTGCGGTACGCCTCCTGCGTGTTGTCGAAGTCCACGACTGGCACAGGCCGCCGCACAGCTTCGGCCGCGCCCCATGCCCGCACAACCCCTGGGTTCGCGGCGGGCTGCTCACGGGCCTGAGTCTCTGTTGAGAGACCGGCGACACGTGGTACCACCGAGCGCAGAAGGAACACGCGCCTTAGAGCCATGGCAGAGCCAATACGGGCGCCCAGGAGGCTTAAGTACCTTCGGCCAGCCACGCCCCAAGGTCACGCCCTAATCACGCCCCATCCCCGGAAGCCCCACCCACCATCCCGTGGCTCTGCTCCCTTTTTAAGAAACCTTGTCCTGCTCCGCAAGCTGATCCATCTCCTCCTCCTCCGGAGGCCTTCCCTGGCGCGCTGGCTGGTTTGGCTTGCTTTCCGTGGTTGACCACGCCTCCCAAGCCGGCAGACTCTACCTCTACAGAGCCCTCCCTCAGCTCTGCCCCTCCAAAGACCCGCCCCTTGGGAACCGGGATGTTTAACCCTGAGATTTTCTTGTCCCTAGGCTGACCAGGTGGGTCCAGAGTCCACTGGTCAGTGCCATGACACCCTGGCACACTCGGATCCTCCGTTCCCCAGCAGCGGGGACTCACAGCTGAGGCCAGCCTGCGAAAATACTGTCCCAGAAGGTGGTCCTCTTCCCGTCGCTCCACCCTGCCTAAAGTGCTATTTTAAAAGCTGCCTTCTCTGTGGGTTTGTGGTGGCGTATGCCTTTAATCCTAGCATTCAGGTGGCAGAGACAGGCGGATCTCTTGTGAGTTCGAGGCTCAGCCTGGTCTATAGAGTGAGTGGGTTCCAGAACAGGCTCCAAAGTTACTGTGAAACCCTGTCTCAAAAAAAAAAGCTGTCCTTTTCTGTTTCTTTTTTGTCCTTTAGACCCACCTCTGACAAGGGACAAGCAAGGGACCCCAGGCTCCTCTGTGAACCTTTGGAGCTCTAGTGGTTCCTCCCTCCTTTACCTCTTCACATCCGGTACCACCAGCAGCAGATGTCACGTAGGGACCCTAACTGCCTCTACCTTGGTGCACACTTCGCTGTCACTCACCCCATGTTTCCCTTATGATGTCCCATCCTCCCACAGAGATCTAGTACGGTTGTGGGTAGCAATATGACCCCCAATATCCCCTACGGGCTTGGCCCTGCCTTTTCTATACCTCTCCAGAAAAGTTTTGGAGCCTTGGACTCTCTTGTCTATCTTAGACTATGGATATTTAGAGGATATTTAGAGCTGCGTGATTCATCATGGTGGGGACTGTCCTGTGCTTTGGAGAATGTTTATCGTCATCTTTGGCCTCAGATGGTAATTACACACACACACACACAAACACACACACACACACACTTGAAATAACCTAAAACATCTCTGATATTGCCAGATGCCCCTGGAAAGCACAATTCCCACTTGTCTTGCCTGAAGATGACTTCTTAAGGCAGGACTCAGGTTTTTCCTGCTGGAACCTAATGGGGAGAAGCAGATCATGTCAGAGGCATCAAAGTCCGAAGGCAGGAAGTCAGGAGGACCCTACAGCAGCTCAGAAACTTGACCAATAGGGAGCAGGTGACCCTTGGAATGGTCACCATGACCATCTATCTACCCATTCTCCTTCAGGCCTAACCCACACTCACCTCACTCCTCCACCCCTGCAGAGCTTCTGGACAGTCTGTTGCATGTGTCTGTCGGACATCCAGCCCTCCTGCTATGCTCACTGCATAGTCCCCTTTCTTCTTCCTGAGATGCTGGAGGCCCTGCCATCCTCCACAGCAGCCAAGGCCCTCTTCTCTCCTTCACTACTCCCTGCCGCATTCCAGCTGATACTTTATGTGGCTTTGTTGAGAGAAGGAAGGACAGAGTGACATAGAATATCTATCTTATAGGCTCTAGGTGTCTGGCTCATCCTCCAGCCCCTACCTTCATCTCTGAGTCATCCTGGACCACACTTGGCCTTCACCCAGCACCTGAAGGCCAAGTGGCTGATTTAGATAGTTGGGACCTTCTTTGGGCACAGCTAGGGCTTGGACCCATGGACTTCCAAATAACTCTGTCACTGCGTTGGACTTAGGCACCCCTTTGATGCCATGTGTCCAGTGGTTTGGCTACATTCCAAGCTCCTGCACCTGGTAACCAGTATTGGACCCCCAAGTTCCTGAGCCCCAACTTTGCCCAGATCACATTTGGCAGGAGAGATGCAGGTGCACACCAGCGGATTAAGAGATGTGTGCCCAGAAAAAGAAACCACACTGTGAACGTGCCCATTTGTTGGTGGTCTTACTGGCTCACAGGAACCCCACTCCAATGCTCTTTTATGAGCGTGGAGGAGAGGGGTCCCTAGCCCTCCATCTATGCCACCCTGCACTGCACCATGATGGGGAGACTTGTGGAATTCCTCATTATCTCCACTTATGACAAAATGAGACCAAGCCATGTGTTACAAGCAAGATGGCCAGGGCTCCTTCATTGGAACCCCAGCTGCAGCTGGCTGATCAAGCCCAAGACACCTACCACTGACCAAAGGGGACCATTCTGAAGTGGTTCCCTGAATTGATTTTCTGGAGTGGGCTAAAGTTTGGTAACTCTCCAGTAATCATGGACAGTTTCTAAAGCCAGGTCTGTTGTTGTTATTGTTATTAAAATTTACTGTCTGGGTGGTAGTGGTGCAAAACTTTAACTATAACATGAGGGGCCTGCTTGTTGGGGTTTCTGTCCTGCCCGGTACCCCACAG
>LOJH01011990.1:5237-17386 GCA_001685095.1 Ellobius talpinus
GGTTTTATACATCTTAATACTTTTGTACACAAAACGAAGCTTCATGATTTAGAATTTCTCACTTGAGACACTGCGCCAATGTTCACAAAAAATTTCTGATTTTAAAACATGCCAAATTTCACATTTTTTTGGATTAAGGTTGCTAAACCTATAATAAGTTGGTGACATAATTTTCTTCTCTGTGTGCTTATAAGTTTTTGGACAGCCAGGCTTTCTTTCTATATTTTCTGAGCTTACCCAGAATTCTTTGCAATAAGCAGTGCATTAATGTGAAGTTATTTGTCTGAAAATTTTCAGTCTTTCATAGGGAACACACAAACAAAATAAATGGACCTAATGAAACCTTGGGCACAGGTTTGTTTTCAGCCTTGTTGCAATCTGTCTGTGCAGTTTTAGCACAGCACTTTCCTTAGGTACCAAATCAGTATATTGGTCTTCATATCATGGGGGTCTTAGTCTCAAGGTTGGAAGAAGAAATTTAAACACCTCCTTCCCCATTTACATTGCATAGCTATCATAAATGTGCATGGTGTAAAGTAGCCAGAGAAGATGAGCTTTTTTTTGTTCAAGGTTAGGAATGGAGCTGCTTGTCAGGTAAGAAATCAGTGTCTAAAACTGATGCAAGCTGGAGTTTGATCTACTGTTTTACTTCTGGTCACTTTATGCAAGATAGATGACTCCTAAAAGCAGGCTTGGTAAGAAAGCATGTAACATGGTAGACAAGTAAAGAAGAGGCAGACAGTAGGAGCATCGTCATGGGAAGCTGCAAGCAAGGATGTAAACAGAAGCTTTGGGGACTGGAACCTGGGCGGTTCCAAGTGCAGGGATATTTGGGGTCATGGTACCTTGCAAAGCCGGAAGGAGACACTGGTCACCTGGGAGAAGTCACATTAGGTGAAGCCTGAAGAATGATCAGGTCAGAGCCTGAGACTCAGGTGAAATGTGAGTTTACAGCTGAACTCAGTTCCAGTTCTTGCAAGCAACTGCCCCCCTACCATCATTTGAGAAAGATGGTTACTGGATGTGGGAAGAGTGGGGAGACAAAACAGGTACAGGGAATCAAGCTAGGGGAAGGGGGAGTTTTGGAAGAAAGCCCAAGTGGATTCTGGGAATACATAGTATATGATGAGATTCAAGTAATTTATCAACTCATTTTGACTGGATCCAGACTTTAGGAATAAGAAATTGAAACAGAATATAAGTGAGTTAAGATAAGCTGACGTTGACAGACTCCCCATGGGTTTACACTATCAAGTTCAGTCATTTCACTGATTCATGTGGTCTGGCTGAGGATGGAAAATGGACGCTGGACAATACAGTTGCCACATGGTAAGATGCTTAAAGAAAACTAACACCTTATCCTGGACAAAAAAAGGCCTAGATGTTGACACACTACGTAAAGAGAAGTACATATATTTAAGGATAACTTCTGGAATATTTCCTTTCTAGCCATTATAGACTGTTTCAATGGAAGGTCTCCTCAGATGGCTCACATCTGAGGGAAGCAGGGGATGCTGTCACTGTCTCTAACTAAGTTTAAAGATTTGTCTTCTCTCTCTGCAGTTGGAACCCAGAAGCACCAAGCCACACAATAATCATAAAGATATTTAGCTAGACAGCACACATGGTTCTACAAGAACTGCAGGGATGGGGAAATGGATTTTGGTTTTGGTTTTTATTTTTAATCATCCTTTCAGGGTCCTTCCCCCACCCTCCCCCAGGTAGTGTTCTTATACTACTGTATTCTGATCTGGGAAAAAAGATCATAAAGTTTTCGACAATCCCCAATCCAGCCCCATTAGCCTTTTTCAAAGGCTGAGCACCAACTGTTGAGATGGTGCTGTTACACAGAAAGAAGGTGAATCCCAGTGTGTCCAGACTAAATTACCTGTTGCAGGCTGCATGGTTGAGGGCTTCAGAACTGTAATCCTGTTTGCTGAGAACCCCTGCCAGTAAACCTGAGGGAAGCTGGCCAGGGTTACTTCAAGCCGGGTGAAAGCACATCCCAAGACAGCTGTATAACCTGTGCACGGCTCAGAAATGGGAGGGAAAGTCTGTGGGGCCATGAACACTGATGCAGGAACCTGTGCATGGCTCAGAAATGGGAGGAAAGTTCACTGGACTTTCTGAAGTTAAGTGCAAGTGGGGCCATGAATGCTGATGTAGGATTTTAATTCTAAAGTATCTGTGTAGGTCGATTCCACCATGTATAGGCATTTCTGAAAAATGAAGATTGGAGCATGGGACAGTTTCAGGGTTTTATGCAAAGACCATCTTTCTTCCTGAGTTGCCTTGGTCTTTGGTCTGCATCAATATCTCCTGAACAGACTAAAAAAAAAATTCTATAAGACTAAGGAGATGAGTCTCAGCAACACAGGCTCTACAGGCATTTATATTTAAAACGAATACCCTCAGAGAGTTTTCATAGATATGTTTGTTTTTCTCTTAAACTGCCCACTCTCTCCTCCTCTGCTGGCTACATTCACATGCAGTCATTTGTTTGTCGTTTTGGTAAGTCCAAACGCTCTGCAGTCTTAACCCTTAGCTCACCCCTGCATTCAATCTAGTGTTCACTGGACTTTCTGAAGTTAAGTGCAAGTCACTGCCCTATGTGGCTGCCAAGGACCACAGAAGACTCTCTTTCCCCCGAGGAATGAGCAGGATTACAAAAGCCAGAATAATAGAAATGCAGAGAATGAAGGGGGTAAGAAAGGCAGAATGCAAGATGCTCAGGGTGCTGAAAGAGGGGAGCCATCTGCTCTGAGGATCAGCACAGGTCACACATAGACTCGGGCAGGCAGAGCTGGGGAAGAGGAAAAGAGCAATTCTCGTCGTGGGGAAAAGGATGAGTCAAACTGAAGAGGTCTCCTAGTGCCAAGCGCATCCCATTTTAAGGAGCATGGAGCTGTCCTGCACGGTCACCGCCTGACGTCCTGGACCCTGCTGCCTAGAAGACTGGGCCTGGGAAGGTGACAGGTGAGAGATAATGAGTCCTTCTTTTCATCCTGGTCACTCTGAGGCCACCGAGAGGATGGACATGTAAGAACAAGAGGGGTGAGATGGTCCAAAGAGTGAAGCTTTTAGCATCTGTCACTTGTCACATGCACATACAACTTACAATTGTATTTCCAGTAGACGTCTGGAATAATCAGCATTTTCACATTGTTAAGTAATAAATTAGGTTGCTGTGATGACCGATACGAAGCTCTCTGCTATGATACAGAACAGCTCTCCTTCATTTGACCAGGATGTCCCAATTACGCTTTACATTTCCTGCTTTACCGTCAGCAAATTAAACGTACCTACGTGCAGTCACAGAGACTCCCTCTGCTCGTGGCTAATCAGTCCTAATTGTGATAGTGACTTCAGGTCCACGTGAACAGAAAAGACCAGTGTTAGTAACCACCACCTTCCAAAATTCAATACAAAGAAGCTATGCTAGTTAGGAAATGTGTAACCATGAAACAACGAGAGGGATTTAGTATTTGCTTTAATTTTTGGAGAACCCTACTGTGTACAGAATTCCCAGAATATGGTGCAAAATTTCTTGTGTGTACGTGTATGTGTATGTGTGAGGTCTTCTCTGAGGAAGGATCATTTGTTTAAAAGGAAAACTCACTATGTTGCAATCTATGTCTGTTTTGCAAGCTTGTCCCACACATCACGTACAGAAATAGAACAGGGGTGTGTTTCTAAATGCTGTACCTGTGTGCAGGCTTGCAGTGCTAGCCAGGTAGTTGGGAACAACACAATAAAGCAGCGAAAGTAGGCAGGTACGTCCAGATTAGGTGTCCTTCCAGGGTGTGAGTTTGGGGCAGGGTTATGCAGATAACTGACCGCTGTACAATAGAGATTTGAGTCTTTCTGACCCCTCTTTTAATAGCGTTTACCCTGTGAAATCCTGAAGGCAAGATCTCACTGGCAGGTCTGTGTCCTTCCTTCAGTGCCTAGCACTCTTCATGGGTGGGGACTTTGTGAGGAGACATGCTTGGTGATTTAATGACTAGAGGCAATGATCTAAGGGGAGAACCCGGAAGCCTGGTTGAACTCTTCAAGTATCAAAAAGAGAGCATCGGAGACTGGAAAGATGGCTCGGTGGTTAAGAGCACTGGTTGCTCTTGCAAAGGACCCAAGTACGACCCACATGGTAGCTCACAATTTTCTGTAACTCAAGTTCCAGGGGATCTAATACCTTCTTCTGACCTCTGTGGCCACTGTATGCATGTGGTACATACACATACATGCAGGCTAAGTACACACACACACACACACACAGAGAGAGAGAGAGAGAGCACACTGTATACAAGGCAAATGCAGCAGGCTATCACCATCCCTGTTCTACAAAGGACCATCTATGTGCTCAGGGTCTGGACTGCCAATTGGGAGAGGACTTAGAACACTTTCAGCCTCTTGTAGGGAAAGGGTTTGTAAGTCCACCATCATTTTGAGCATATTAAAGGCAAAATGGGGCTGAGTGGCTCCTCTCCCTTTAGATGGATAGCCTTACCCATCAAGAATGATATGAGGCATATATCTTGATATATATTAAGAATGATATATACATATATGTGTATGTATCTACACACACACACACACACACACACACACACAAAACACACCGGTAGACCTGGCCCAACGGCCACTAGGAATATTCCACTTAAAAGACAAAAATGATCCTGGTGTTGATGCAATACAAATGGAGGCATTTGGAGTTTCAGATCTTGTTACTTTCTATTTTGCAAGCTCGTCTCACATCTTTCTCTTGAGACTCAGGTGGTTACAGAGATCAGGAGTTAGTATGAAGTTGACCTCACTCCACACTTATTTCTCATCGAGTATGTGCCGGCACTGCTCTGGTAGGAAGGCATATAGGACCAATTTCAAGGTTTGAAAATGGAGAAGCTTCACAAATCAAAGGAGGGAGTGGTGCAATGAGAGAGGCAGAGCTCGTTTCTAGTGTGGAACCCTGGGCTAGGGGGAGTTAGGAATGGAAACAGGAGAGATTCAAGAGGCTTGGGAAGGGCAGATTTCATGGGGAGAGTGGTGTGGAGATGGCCCTACAGGTTAAGCAAGGGCAGATATTGGAGGGGCAGAATGGGTTCCCCCAGTGGGCTGTGGATGCCTTTAAGGTCATGAGTTAGGGGGAACTTGCCTAAGGTGTCCTGATGAGAGGCAGACTTACTGGAAAGCCAATAGGGGTATTAGTGAGGGGAGAGGATGGGACTAGAGGCAGGGCCCACCCAAGAGTGAGTGCATCTGCAAATTTGTCCAGGATGTCATTGTATTTCAAGGCAAACTTTCAAGTGCTGATTTCTTCCAGAGTCAAATGAGAAGGTTGAGTTAGACATTGTATAAAGTCCTTTATGTTAATGTTCAGAGGTGCCAGTCAAATCGTATTTAAAATTCACCCGAGGAGTCTCACACAGCCAGGAGTGACTCCTTAAGAAATTCAACCAGTTGGTGTCATTTGAATATATGCCACCCACAGCACATCTCAAAAGCAATGTGAAAGCCACAAACCCTGCTCTCTTGTTCTGAAATGCATTGATTGCAGTTTGGAATTGTCTCTTCCTCCATTACCCTGCCCTGCACTGTGATTAACCTCCATGCCTCTTCTATATGACAGACACTGGCTTCTCAGAGATAAAATTCAGAAAGGAGAAAATGAATTGAACCATCTAATTCTCCCCAGTCCACACATTTTCAATAGCGTATCTAAGTGCCAAATCTTTTAACTGCATGATAACAGAATTAGCAGGCCCATTTGACAGATAAAACCAGATGTGCATCACATGAAAAATCCAAAATACACTCTTGGCTAAAATGAACCTTCTAGAAATACCAAGCAACTGGCAATGAGCTTTTTGTTATTTACAATGGCTACAACTGTATGATATGTCAATATCATTTTTGAGGAGTGGGTAGAAAGAGAAAATTTCATTGCATATTTTTAAAGAATAGTGCTTTTAGACTATTTGCATATCAATAATATATGGCATCCATAGTTGATTGAGATGAAACTCTTGTTACCCTGTTCAGGACTTGCATGAAGTCCCCTTTAGTCTCTAGCTAAAGATTAATGTTCTTGCCCATGTCTACCATGTCTACCATGGTAGTAGCAGGTATGTACATGTTGCTAAGTAGGCAATGAAGAACCGGGACTTGCAATTTCTGGAACATTCATAGCAAGCTGATGAGATCGCTGCATTCTCATTTCCCAATTGACCGTTCATTCCCTACACCTCCCCCACACCTCTCATGTACGTGGTAGCAGATGTCAGCATCCCGCCGGAACTCAACAGCATTAGCTTCCAGAATTAGGACACTTACTGGGATGGAAACACCTGCAACGCTATAGTGGGCTTTGTTTCCTCACTGTAGGAGCAAAGGAGAATAAGTGCCAGGGACTTACCAAAGCTGTGCTCATCCAGGGATGGAGAAAGCCCATGAATGCACACCCTGTTTCCACACCAATACATTGAAAATAGCTCAGTGGTGTGTTGTGCACATTGGTGGCTGCCTTGAAGATACACTCTTTCCTGCCTCCCTTCTCTTTTATTTCTTATTTCCTAAAACCTTGTGTCTCCTGAGTGAAGCTCTCCGAAACAGGAACCTGCACTTAGAACTCTCATCCCTGGGGCTACCTCTTGGAAATCTCAAAGCAACCTGCAGAAATGATGCAGTGCCCACCAAGTGTCCCGAGACAATGAGATATCAGAATTGAAAAGCCTCCCTGTGAATGTATCTGACAACCTCAGAGAACCAGATCTTCCTGTGGAAAAACCTAAAGCCAAACAGACTGGCTCCAAGATCACCTAAGTAATGGATGAGTTGCTCGCCCCCCCCCCNCCCAGGGACTACCTCTACAAATGAAAAGAATCTGATTATCTAATTCATGGTCACAGTACACTTTTGAATTGAAGCATCACTTACCACAGAAGCCTGTCATGTGATTTTGGCTGACTCAAATACAGCCTATGCCAATATCACAATATTTATGTAATTGTTGTGCTGCTGGAGGTTGAACCTAACGCTTTGTGCATGCTGAACTATATCCCCAACTCTCTGATTTATTGTTCTACATTTTATTTTGAGAAAAGGTCTTGGTGGTAAGTTGTCTAGGCTTTCTCTGTGGCTAGACTTTCTCTGTGGCCCCAGTAGCCCTTGAACTCACCATTTTCTGGCCTCAGCCTCCTGAGTATCTGGGACTCATAGGTCTGCTTGAACCATCAGGGTCCTCATAGTTTGTGACAAGCTCATGGTGTCTAGCAGCTCCAAACAGAACTAGACAGGCTCTGTTGTCTAACTGTGCATTCTGTCAAGATTGCCGTGGTCCCACGGCCTCTGGCTTTGCTCCCCATCTTTTATTGAACACCCTGTCTTTTGTGCCTAGACTTTGGCACAGCTGTGGCAGTAGANTGCCTGATGAAGCTTGTATTTGTTTTAAATGAAACTGTAGAAGACAAAGTATGTCTCAAAACAGGTTATGATGCAATATAAATATTAGTCTGTGCGTGTTTGTGCTCATTTGTCCAAACTTCCACATTTCTTTGGCATGGGACCGCTCTGAGGGCTTGACATGTTGATATTATTCCGTAATTTATCAGTGAATAATAATAACATTTCCAGATAAAAATAATATCCTTAACTGCACATGATCACATTCTTATTTATTTTATTCCTCCAGTGTTTCAAGTGGAGGGCACTTAAAATTAGATAAAAAATCAGTAAGAGTATTATTTTATTCTAGTCTTGATTTTTCTTGTTATGATTGAACAAAAAGGCTTTGGGCTCATGTTCAAGGTTAAAGCATTGACGATGCTTTTATTCTCAAACAGATTCCAATCAAACATGTTTCTAGAGTTGGGGTGTAGTAGTCAGAATGATGGCTTCATCCCCAAACTTGTTGGTTAGCTGATGCCACAGATGTCATTATTATTTTTAATGAACAGATGTGATTAAGAACCTTGAGAAGGGGAAAGAATTCTAAAACATCCCAATGGGTTAAAATCATTGTAAACAAGAAAAGTGAGAAGGTGGAGAGGTGAGGATAAAATGCAAGGGATACTAGCTATCACAGGGAGGGGCACCGAGGCTCAGAGAAGCTGGAGAAGACGAGGGTCCAGAGTTTCCCAAGATCCTTCAGAGGGAAGCAGCTCCTCCTACATCCTGACTTTGTCTGGGAGAGGTTGACTCTGTCCTGACTTCCAGATCTATGAAAGGATACATTTGTGTTGCTTTAGGCCACAAAGTTTATAGCAATTTGTTCCAGCAGGAACAGGAAATGGATGTACCAGGGATACTTGTGTGCTGTAGCTGGTCAGTCTACCAAGCCATTCAACCCTGTGCCCTGTACCTTCCTTCACTCCAAGTCAGGGCAACAGGGCAGTGCAAACAAAAATAAAAAGTTTTAGGCCATATGGCCTTTACATTCTAATCCTGTTTAAGCTTTGGTCAAGGTGCTTCACCTCTCCAGAGCCATGACTCTTTCACAGATCCAGCAGTGGTGGCTTCTATTTCTAACCCATAAGAATAATACTCCCGCTACCACAGCAATGAACCATACCTGTAGCAAAGGCTATCAGTACACTGTGGCAAACTTTAAATGTGATGACACAATTGAACTATCCCTGCGGGTGCTTCTTAAACAGTAGGCACCCAGTAGGGTTGGTTCTCTTTGCTTCACTTCAATCTTGCATGCAGAAGTTGTGTGCTATCCAAAGTACTTCCAAAGCAGGTACATGGGTCTGCAACGTTCATCCTGTCCAAAGTCCTTAGCAGGGCCTATGGGATGCTTTTTTTTTTATCTGAATGGCTTTATCAAGTTTAAAAAATTATTTATTATTTTATATGATAGGCGTGTTGCCTGAGTGTGTGTGTGTGTGTGTGTGTGTGTGTGTGTGTGTGCGCGCGCGCGCACAGTACCCATGAAGGCCAGAAGAAGGTGCCAGATCCCTTGGAATTGAATGGATGTGAATTATCACCTAGGTACTGGGAATTGAATCTGGGTTCACTGGAAGATTAGCCAGTGTTTTTAGCCACAGAGCCATCTCTATAGCTCCTCATTATTATTGTTATCTGTTTTGTAATGCTAGGGGTTGAACCCAGGGCCTTGTGCATGCAAGCCAAACACTCTATTGTTTACCTAACTCCCTCAATCCTTAAAAGTCTTATTAAAACATACTCTGTATATGTTCTAAGTATATGTCACTATAATTCCATGAACTGATATATTGTCTTGCTACGTGTTATAGAAGTGTCATCACTAAAATCTATTTTTAGAATATTTCCATTATTCCCTAAAGAAACCAACTCACAACTTACTGGCACTTCTTCCTACTTCCACCCTAAATCCAGACAGCCATTAACCTATGTTCTACCTCTATAGATTGACCTTTGTGGTCACTTCACATAAATGGAATCCTAGACTATTCAGGCTCTGTCCCTGGCCCATTGTCACTTTTCCAAGCTCACCCCCCCATCCTGCCTTCCATATAACTGTAAAATGAGATGGGTTCAGTTCTCTAGGTTTTCACAACTGATGCTCCTTTGTCTCTCTCCCTGCGTTTGTGCATGTCCCTGTGTCTGGAACAGCTTCTACAACCTGCAAGTCTCAAACTGGAGTCTTTTTGTTTCCAATTATGTCCTTATTGGATTCTTTGCAGCCTGCTTTTGTAACTCCTTATAGTACAAGCTGTTTTGTTATGTTGTAATTCTGGGTTTGTTTCTTGTAATCCTGGAGAAAGCAGGGGCTCTATCTTTCTTATTTAACACTCCACACTGTGTGCTCTGTGCCTTGCACAGGGTTTACTACCTGCAGACATTTATTAATAGAGAGAATAAAAAGTGTGTTCAATCTTAGCAAGCTCCAGGCTTCTCTTCTTATAAACTCAGGAAGGTCAATTGCCAGCTGAAGCTTCAGAGATGCATGCCATGCTCTTTGTCACACACATATTACTAATGGATACTTGATGGGGGAGGGGCAATCTATTATATAGGCAAATCCATTTATATATTTCTTATCTGGCACTTTATTTTTCTCACCAATTTCTGGAGGAACCAAGACTAAATGATTTGCATGGTAATATTCCACTTAATTTGAGAAACATTATTTTTCAGGGTGGTATGCTAGGGAGGCTCCTTCCTTCCCAAGTTTCTGCTGGCGCCCGTCTTTGCCTTTGTATAAAATCTAGCTAAGAGAGTAGGAGAGTGTAAGCTTGAAGATGAAGTTGGGCTGGGAGTGACTCAGTGGTAGAGCCTTAACCACCTGTGTGAAAGACCATGGGTTCAATCCCCAGGAACACCCAATAATGAGAGATTAATTTTAAGTCACATTTTAAATCCCAGACCCAATAAATGAATATCAAAAAGTTCTTCCTCCTGTGGCTTTCTGTTACTTCTTGTATTTAAGAGAACACAGTTTTATCTGCAGGTTCTAGAGTATATTTAATATGATATGAACCATCTACACATTTTGATGTGTTCTAATGCTTTGGGCATAACTCTGAAGCAGAGCATAGGTCCCAGGTTAGAGCTCAAGCAACAACAACAACCTAATATCTATATTAAGAAGGTAAATAGAAATTGGTTAAATTATTTCTTAAGGTCTGGCAAGATGGCTCAGAGAGTATGCCACCAAACCTGATGACTTGAGCTCAATCTTTGGAACCTACATGGAAGAAGAAGAAACAACTCCTGAAGGGTGTATTCTCACCACTGCACATTCAACATGGCTTGCATGCCCCATTCATCCCAAACAGACCTAAAATACTATCTCAGCATGCAATAATATAAAGATTATCAACTGATGTTTTATATCCCTTTTCGTGCTACGTCTTCAACATCCCATGTTAACACAGAGCCCATCACAGTCGCCTGCATACATACTTCAAGGGCTCACTGGCAACATATGGATGGTGTGTGGTTGAAGATTATCCATTCCCAGGAACCTTCCAGATAGAGCTACTCCAAGGGTTCCATCTATTTGAGTCCCCCAGGGCATGTTTGTCTGACATTCCTATCTCTGTGTAAAATGTCTAGAGAGTTTCAGCTGGTTGCTCCAGAACAAATCTTAAGTGAAATTGCCAGGGTATTCAAATGAGGATCTACCGGAAAAGCTGCTTCTGTGACTCAAATTTCTCTTATCATTGTTTTAAAATTGATTTTGGCATGCTTCTGTCTCCTCTGTCTTCTTGCTGCTTGGCCTATGGTGGTCTGCAGCTCTCATTTTCCCGGAATTACAGGCAATTGTGAGCTACTCCACGTAGGTGGCAGGAACAGAACCCTAGTCCTCTGCAAGAGCAGCAAGCGTTCTCGGGAGCTGAATCATCTCTCCACTGCCCAAACTTATTCCTCAGGATCTGGCGACGACTTTTTGTTTCATTTCATCTTTCCCTCACCACTTACTATCTTATGTGGCTTCTTTCTTGCTGGCTTCTGCCTGGATCTGAGAGGTATGGCCTCCGTTGTTATTTCTTTCTGGTGTTGTTAACAATGCTTCATTCTTAGTTTGCGCGACTTCCTTATTGGAAGCCTGTCTGTTTTGATGCTTCTAATCTATCACCAGAAACCGCAGTCTCCGGCTGTGTGAATTAAGGACCTATTCCGGAGATCGCCCTGGATGGAATCTCAGGCTTTTTTTCTAAAGTTTAGATAGACTCCAAATGTGAACGGTGCTGCTGCAGGAAGAGAATTGCATTGTCTAAGTGAACTACTTTTATGAGCTCACTGGCCATCAGTTCAAATTATGTAACAGATATTTTTTCTTCAAAAATGAAAAATGGAGTCTATCTGAAAATATCCCACAAGGGACTTGAGTTATTTGAGTTTCCAGTAATGGGGAACTGGAATTTAAAGGGTATATTTTCAAATCAAGATTTCAAAAGAGTACAGACAACCTTCTGTGCCCAGAAATCCCACATCATGGTTCAACCATCCATGGATGGAAGTATTCAAGAAAAAAAGAGACAGCGCTGAACATGTAAGAACTGCCCCTGGTCATTGTTCATAAACAATATAGTGCAACTTATTAGCACAGTGTTTGCATTATCTTAGGTGCTATAGGAAATCTGGGGGTGACTTGTAGTATCTGGAAGAGGAGTGTAGGTTATGTGGAAATACCATGCTGTTGTACGTAAGGGACTTGAGCA
>LOJH01011991.1:13108-25988 GCA_001685095.1 Ellobius talpinus
GTGTGTGTGTGTGTGTGTGTGTGTGTGTGTGTGTGTGTGTGTGTGCATATATGTGGGAATCAGATGTCACTCCTGGGTGTCATTCCTCTCAGGATCCATCTGCTTTGCTATTTATTTATATATTTATTTATTTATATTCAAGACAGGGCCTCTCATTGGCATACAGGCTCACCCAGTAGGCTAAGTTGGTTCCCCCTTAGTCCCACAGATCTTTTTCTACCTCCCCAGCTCTGAAATTACAGACATGGAACCAAGCTTGGCTTTTATATGTGGGTTCTGGGGATCAAATTCAGGCCTTCATGCTTACATGGTAAACACTTTATTGACTAAGTTAGCTCCTTAGCACCATTAAATCCCTTCTCTTAATAATTTTTCTCTTTTTCAGGCATCATATTTAATTAAAATTTTACTGGGCAGGAAGGTTCGTGGCTGGGGCTGGGGTGGAGCGCAAAACAAAACAACAGAACAATGTTTAACGCCACAAGGTGTCCACACCCCAGAAACGCCCTGAGCAGCCTTTGAGAAGCCAGCCTCACCTTTTTGAAGGAGGTGAGCAGCTTGACGCTCACGTAGCCCAGCTTGTTCCTCCGCACATGCTTGAGCAGGAAGGCGTCCTTCTCCAGGTTCTCATCCGAAAAGTAGAACTCAATCTGATCCACCAGCTTCCTAATGAGCTCCTCATCTGGGGGCTTCCACTCTGGCTCCAGTTCCTTGCACTCATTCTCACCTCCACTTGTCGTGGCACTGCTGAGGTCAGAGGGAGACAGCGAGTTAGTTACCCTCCAAATTGTCACCCTCCAAATCCACATCAGGCCCCAGGGGCCCAGAGCATGGCCTTATCTGGAGTCTGGCACTGTGGATGTTAACATAAGGGTGAGCCCATTGTAGAGTTGGATAGCCCCCATTGTAGAGTAGGATAACCCTCAATACCATGCAGATGAGGTCCTCATGAAAGCCAGGGACTTGGGCATGGGCACACACAAGGAAATGGCTACGCAGGATGAAGGTGGAGATTAGGGTGACAATGAAAAAACCAAGTCGGCCGCGGAGAAGCCTGGCAGATCTTCCCCAGTACCATGATAACAAGCACGTTCCTGCTCCATCTCTTCCTTCTGCTTCCACTTATAAATGTACATGTTCTCCAAGCATCTATCCTTGAGTGGACATTTGATCCCATCTGAACTGGACCCCTCATTTAGGACTTCTCTGTTGGTTGTTGGTTATATACCATCTAGCATGCACCTGGTTGTCGTAGCAATTCTTGGAAGTTAGATTGGTCATATCTGAATTGTCTTCCTTAAAGATGGTTGGCCACATGACCATAAAATATTCAGAAGGTTCTGTCCTCAAGAACTCAAAAGGTCAAGCTTTTGTTTTAACACATATAATAGGTCTGAGGAGATGGCTCAGTTGGTAAAGTGTTTGTCACATGAGTATAAGGACCTGAGTTCAGATCCCCAGCACATGGTAGTGCCTGACTGAAATATCAATATTAGGGAAGCAGGAACAGAAAGATCCCTGGAGTGTTGGCCTGCAAGGCTAGCCAAATTGGTGGACCCCAGGTTCAAAGAGAGTCTCTGACTCAAAAAATAGGGTAGAGCACAACTGAGGAAGATGCCAATGTCAACCTCTGACCTCTACATATATGCATGTGTATGTATACATACAAACACACCTGCACAAAAGTAAACTGAAAAAGGGGAATAGGGGATAGTTACACCATCTACTGAGATGTCTGTGTCACTCAGATGCCAGCAAAATGTACTTGTTCCCAAGTGACACACACAGTTTTTGTCTTCCTTCCCCATCTTCCCACCAGATGTGATTTTTAGAAGACAGTAGAACAGAGTTTTTGGATCATAGGGCCTGTCCTGGAGCCCTGGACTTTCCAAGACCCCGCTGTGTCAGAGATACTCCAAAAAACCAAAACCCGATCTGTTATCTGGTTGGGGAAAAAACGTCTCTTCCTTCGTGGCCATGTGGTCACAGCCACGGGGGACTACAGCTCAAATGAGAGCCAGTGTCCACTCAAGGATAGATGTTAGGAGGAAGTGAACATTTAGAAATGAGAGGGGAGAAAAGAGGCAGGTAAGTGGGAGGACGAATCAGGGAAGACCGAGTCACCTATGCCCAGCGGGGAGAGGGTACAGAGTTGGTGGATGATGGTGGTAAGTCCTGTGGTGAGGTGCAAGAGGACGAGATGGAGCCCAGGAGCCCAGGCAAACATGCTCCAGATGGGTGCTTCTGGAGGGGTATTGCACAGGGGAGGCCTGGCTGTAGCCCATTTTTCCAGGTCCATGTCAGGTGGGAGATGAGTGATGCTCATGGAGGAAGCAGACATAGCTGGCCTCGGGAAGCCCAGGGTTCCCACCTGGGTCCTGAGAGGCAGAGGCTCCATTTGCTGCCTTCTTTCTGTCTTGTTGTGTTTATGAGTTTACATTTGATTGAGCAGCAGTTGCTCCAGTTTGGGAGTAGAACTTATTGGTCTGTCTTCTCCCTCCGTGGGCCATTTGTCGTAAGTTCTGTCATTTGCCAATGCACCAGAGTCCAGCCAAAACTGTCCACTGGCCATCGTCATATACCCCATCCTAGCCCTTGCTAATAGACATTATCAGTTGGGCTCAGAATCCCTGGGTGTTTGAAGTCATTTTCACTGGTGTAGTGTCTGAAGCCATTCCATTATAAAATGAGAATTTGGGGTCACTTAAATCCCATGGCCTCTTCTTCCAATGTTGAAATTTTTATTTTACTGTTGGTTGTTTACTAGCTGTCTGTCTGTCTGTCTGTCTGTCTGTCTGTCTGTCTGTGCAGATAGCTTCACATAGTTCAGGTCAGCCTCAAACTCACTATGACCTTGAGTTTCTGATCCTCTTGCCTCCACTTCCCATGTGCTGGGAGTACAAGTGTGCACCATGATGCCCAGTTTACACAGTGCTGGGAATCAAGCCCAGGGCTTCCTAAATGCTAGGTAAGCACTCCCACAGTGGAGCCATATCCTGGATCTGTTTGCTTTTGAGAGTATGTTTGAGATGGTTTCTTACTTCATTGGTATTATCTCAGTCACTGCTCCTTACACAGATGTGTGCCGTACCATCCCACCTTTCGCGGTCTCTCCTTCCACTCCCAGCCTTCTAAATCCGATTGGAAGAACTTCTCTATTTTCCATAGTTTATTACCTCACTTTATGCTGCAAAATAATATTCCAAGTGCTGTCTAGAGATGGCTAGGAAGTTGAAAGTTAATCTATTTTATTATCGTGGTTGTGTTAAACACATTCCCTGCAAGGCAGTTATTTGCTAGAATAACATTTGTTTAAGGGCTGGACGGGGATCAAACCCAGGGTATTGAGCATGCTAGGCAAGTTCTCCACCACAGGGCCACACACCCATCTCTTTGGAGACAGTTTTGGTTCTTGTTTTTGTTTTTGAGGCGGGTCATACAATGACGGTCAGGGTAGCCTTGATAGTACAGTGTTGTTCAGGCTAGCCTTGGATTCTCCAGATCTTGCCCCCACCCTCTACGTGGTAGGATTACAGATATGCACTGCCATGCCCAGCTCAGGTTATATTTATTTTCTGAACAGGTTCTGATAGTTAAGTGGCCGTTTGAACTGATCTGCTCTTATCCTTCCCTGTGAGCCAGCTGTCTTTGCCTTAGTAGTGAAGGGCAGTTGTTGATTCTCAGACTGCATCCTCCTGCTATTTTTTTCTTTACAAGAGCCTATGTGTGTGTGTGGGGTATGTTCATATGCATATGGACACATGTGTATGTGCTGGCTTTATAGGTGGGCCACCATGCCTGTTCCACATTGATGTGGGTACTGGGGTTCCAAATTCTGGTCCTCATGCTTGTACAGCAAGTGCATTGCCGACTGAGCTATCTCCCCAGCCCTACACTGTTCCTTTTGAAGAGCACACTGTTCTTATTTGGTGGATACAGTAGCTTAAATTCCCTCTCAGGGTACTGACTTTTAAAACGCCACCACCTCCGTGTTCTGTGACGCCTGTTCTTCTAATTATTTTTCATGCTATTGCTTTGCTCCAAGTGACTAATAAACAATTCACTTTTCATTTAAAATTTCAAAAAGCTTATTTTAGAATAGTTTTAGAGTTACAGAAAAGGTATTAAAAATAGCACAGTGGGTTCCATAGGCCTCACACAAGGCTTATTTATTATTAATGTCTCCTAATACTGCGGTGCACTTCTTAATGAGGACAATTATGCAGTATCATTAGCTGAGGTATATAGTCTAGACCTTGGCCATTTCCCCCTGATGGCTCCCACCCAGGAATCCTCAGAACGTGCTGTACTACACATCTCCCGAGGCTCCTCTTGGCTCTAAATTTCTCCAGATGTCCATATCTTTGATGACCTTGACACTGTTGAAATGTACTAGTTAGGTGTGTTGTGGAATGTCTTGCCATTGAGGTTTCTCCGATGCCTCCACCACAGGTATTTTAAGGCATGGGACCTAGCGATGAGGACCGCAGAGGTAAACTTCCATCCTCCGCACATCACATCAGGATACAGTTAGCAACAGGGGTTTGCACGGTGCTGGTCAAGTTTCTCCACCAAAAACCATTCTTTTCCCTTGGAAGCAATCAGGATCCCTTGCCTCCTCTTCAGGGGGGAAGCTAGCTCCTTACTATTCAGTTGGAAGGAGGAGGACCTGGTACCTTGCTTAGTGGGTTACATGGCTTCCCCTGCAGCTCTGTACCCTTGTTGGCTCTCTTTCTAGTTGGCTTTAAACACTTGATGGGGGAAGGCTTCAACTGAGAGCAAACATGCTGAGAATCACCCATCTGAGCAGAGAGGCTTTCCCCTGCAGCTCCCAGCTCCCCCTTAGCCTCCCTGAAATTCAGCAATACAGCCAATTCCTTAAGAAATGACCTCACTTCTTTGCTCCTGCTTGGCAGTACCTGCCGTGTTGCCTCTGTTTACTGCTAGACAGGTTGGAAAACAGGTCTAGAGGGAAAATGTAAATTAAATTACCCTTCAGACATTGCTTTTCTTTTTATTCTTGTATTTGCATACATTTCCCAAGCCGAGCCTTTCCCTGTTCTGCCTCCCACCTCCTCCCACCTCCCGCGCTATATTTTGGGTTCCAGCCTCCTCCATACAATGCCACATTTCATATGGTACAGAAGCTGTCAGAAGGTGCAGCTGTGCTACTCACGGCAACACAGTTCCCATCGTCCACCGAACAAAACCTACAGGGCCTCCGTATTCAGATGCACTTTGAATGGAGCTGTCTCCATCGTGCAAGCTCATCCCCACTTGCCTCCTTCAATGGTTTTTGGTCCAAGCAAACAGTGACCCAAAGCTTCCTCACTTCCTACCTTTGCACATGCTACTCCTGACTCCTTGAATGGCTTGTTCCCCTCTTAGCCATGCATCTCCAAAGTGACTTTCTAGGAAGGAAATCACCGTCTCTAATGCTTGTCTATGTTTGTATTATCACTCCTCATGTGCATATCTTATTAGCACCCTGAACCCTAAGTTGAAAGGTAGATGTCATGTCGGCTTCTCTTATTTTAGTACCATTTAAGAGACTTGCTCATAGTAGGAAGTTTTAAAAGTATTTATAATATAAAGTAAATAGGTTTTGCTATGGTAATTCATATCTATGGAGACCTTTGTTGTTGTTGTCTGTTTTTGTTTTGTTTTGCTTTGTTTTGTTTAGAGACAGGATCACTATATAGCCTTGACTGGCCTAAAACTCCATTTATAGACCAGTCTGGCTTTGATCTCATAGAGATCTACCTGTCTCTTCTTCCTAGGTGTTTAAATGAAAGTCGTGCACCATCATACATGGCTCTCAGAGACTGTTCTAGAAAGGAAGTTTAATTACTAGTAAATATATATTAATTCCTCTTGAAGAAGGCTTGAGGGTACGGATGAAGCTCAGCTGGTAGGTGTTTACCAAGCATAGAGGGAGTCCTGAGTTTGATCCCAGCACCTCATAAAGTAGGTACGGAGATGCTTTCATTATGGCTATAATTTGGTTATAATCAACACAGAGGGTAGAAATTGAATCAAAATTGATGATTGGCTTCCAGAGGGCAGTCTCGTAATATTTATCTCTTTTTATAAGGAATTTGGAGAAAAAAATGAGTAAAATCTCCAAAGCTGTTTTTCTCATAAACTCCCAACCTAATGTGGATGTGTTGACTCAGTTGTTGACCAAAAGACGTTCTGAGAAAGGAAAACACCCAGATGCCCATGGAGCTACGAGGTCCTTACTAGGACGTCCAGCCCAGGGATAGTTTGTGCATTTATAGTGTAAATGATCTATTAGAGTGTTTGGGCTGCAAAGATAAGGAAAGTGATAACAATGACAAAGAGGGCAATGAACACAAAGGAGAAAGAAACACCACATATAAAACCCTTCAGTTCAGAACTGTCTGTGCAGCGTTGGTTTTGATTCACCTCTACAATAAGAGAATAAGAGTTAGTTCAAAAGAGGGAAGTCAACACGATTAAAAATATACAGACATCAGAGGGTTCTGGGCTAAGGAAAGAGCTTGCTCAAGGCCCTGGGTTCAGTCTCCAGCACTGCAAAAAGACAAGAACAAACTGTAATAGTTGGGATGGAGGAGATGGCTCAATGATTAAGAACACTTGGTGCTCTTGCAGGGGACTGGTTTAGTTCCCAGCACCCACATTGGGTAGCTCACAGTTTGGCTATTAACTCCTGCTTCAGGAAACCCAGTGCCCTCTTCTGGCTACAGATGGCACCTACACACACACACACACACACACACACACACACACAAATAAATCTTTCCCCCTTCCTTTCTTTTTCCTTTTCTTTTTTAAGATAATGGCTCTTCACTGAGTTATGTGAAAAACATCTGGATATGCTCTCAGCTTTGGAAAAGGTGTCAAAGGAACCCTCAAGCTTTAGATGCCACTGGTGAAGGTATGTGCTACATGGCAGTTCTCAGATATTCTTACAGACAACATAGGGAGTCAAGCTTCTCAGTGTGAAAAAAGAAAGTAACAGCAAAATCTTGTAATGTTAAAACTGAATTATTATACAGATGTATTTTTAAACGCAGTCCTGTGCCTGGAAGGACCCTGAAGGTGACGATGTCCTGGTAGAAACAAGCACTTTTTATTTTAGGCCTTGGTTTCTAAATTCTTTCTCAGTCGTGTTTCAGAAAGTAATGGATTCCTATGGGAATGGCTAATTTCCATGACTGGCATAGGAAAAGTACAAATTAAGCCTGGAATATGGCGTTCCCAAAAGGGAAGTTCTGCTCGAAACCAAGAGGATGTGTCCCCAGAGGGTGTGTGGGTTGAAGGGCCACCTCCAGTTATGCGATAGACAGTCTAAGCATCCAAAATAATGACTATCACTAGTTATGACAAAAGAAAACAGGTAAAAACCCATGAATAGAAATGAGGGAAAACTCACGTCTGAGACAAGGCCTTCATTTAAAGCATTCAGTAAGACTGTTAACACTGACACAGAAATTAAGGTGAGCTAATTAACTATTTCTTCTGGCCTCATTGGGAAGAACCCTTGGTCAATCTAGAAGATAAGGGAAAGCTCTTTTCCAAAGGAGAGGGGTTGGAGAGGTGGCTCATGGTTAAGAACACTGACTGCTCTTCCAAAGGACTCAAGTTCAGTTCCCATCACCAACTTGGCATCTCACGCACAACCTTTTAACTCCAGACCCAGGTATCTGATGCTCTCTTCTGGCCTCTATAGGCACTGCACGTATGTGATGCACAGACAAAATATAAAACAATGAAACAGAATTTTAAATTAAAAACAAGTATCTCTCATCAAAGAAAAAAATCCATAATTTGGTTGCTTTTCTGCTGAATTTCATCAACATTTAGGAAAGAACGAATACCAATTCTTTTCAAACTCATCTCCAAATGTTGATTGGATGAAATACTCCCGAATTTGTTTCACAAATATTACTCCATTATTAAAGCCAGACAGAGGCGGTACAAGAAAAGAAGCTACAGTCCAATACCCCTGAAGAGCACAGATGCACACAGACTTCAACAACAGATTAAAAGGATTGCTATCCAGTAGTCAGAGAGTGGACCTGCAGTCCCAGTTGCTTGGGGGGCTCAGGCAAGAGGATAGAGCACTGACCCTAAGAGTTCATCAGCCTGAGCAACATGTTGAGACCCTGCCACTTTAAACTAAAACAATAAACAAAAACAAAATGACTGGGTTTGCAGAGACAGCCCAGCAGCTCACACATTACTTCTCTCGCAGAGGACCAGCGTTCAGTTCTTAGCACCCATGTCAGGCAGCTCACAACCACCTGTAACTCCAGCTCTAGGGGTATCTGATGCTCTCCTTTGGCATCTGGGGAACCCGCATGCCCAGTTTTACACAATTAATATGAATTTTAAATTTTTAAATGAAAATAAATAAAAGTATCAGCCATCATAATCAAACAGGACTTAATCTTGGAGTGCAAGGATGGTCCAACATATTCAAATAAAAGACTGGCATATCACATTAATAAATGAAGGGTAGGAGGATCACAAAGACAGATCGGTGTGATGAAGATGCCTTTAAACAAATAGCCAAATTTAGCATCACTAGTGGTGAGACGATATCTCCTGAGGTGATGTCACAGTGTCAAGGAACAGTCTATGGAATACTCTTGCCAAAATGTTAGTCCAAATTCAACTAACCCATTAGCCCGTAACTTCTGTCTCTGTAGAAGGTCTATGGCACAAAGGAATAGGTTAATGAAACTATGAAAACTGATCTAAAATGAGACATTTGAAAAAGTGTCTGGTCTTATGTTAAAGTAGTAAAACATTAGAAAGAAAAAGGTTAAGAATGTTCCAGAACAGGGCTTCTTCAAGTTTTCCCCTGGAAACTACTTTTACCCCAGAATTTTTATATGACCTCAGATATACAGGTATATAAATTAAACATCTATTGGTGATAAATAATAAAGACATTTATTTTGAAACAATTCGTTGGTAATACTTTTTAAATGGTATTTATGTGCATGGGCATTTGCCTGCATGTGTGTCTATGAACTACTTTCATGAAGTGCCCCTCTGACCTGGTGTCACAGACAGTTGTAAGATGCCATATACGTGCTGGGAATCAAACCCCAGTCCTCTGAAAGAGCAGTCAGCATTCTTAACCACTGTGCCATTTCTCCAACTCCCTACTTTTATCATTTTATTAAAGACAAAACAAGTTGGTACAATTCTGGGATGTACATGCTTGCTGTTACACAAGGATGGAGCCTGGGCTTGTATTCGGTACTGCAGGATGAAGGGCACTGTCCACACTTTTCAGAGATGATTATAATTTCGATTAATATTTTTCATTGCCAATGCTGATGACACTGCTTTGCATAAATATGTAATGCAAAGTGGTAGAAAAATGTCTAGAGCATTTCAGAATTAACTGGAAGCTCTGCATCAATGCCAAGCCAAAACTCATTTAAAAGTATTTCCGTGAAGCTCAAGTCAGCAACCCAGATAGCAATTTTTAAAATCAGGAGTTGGAGGGATAGCTTACAGGTTAAGAGTATTTGCTGCTCTTTCAGAGATCCTGAGTTTGAGTCCCAGCATCCATTTTGGGCAGCTCACAGTCACCCACATTTCCAGTAGCAGGGGACCAGACACCTTTCTCTGGTCTCTGTGGAAACTTGCAGTCGTCTACACTCCCACACATACAATTAAAAACAAGATTTTAAAAACAAAGTCTTAAAATTAAACAATTAGAAATTAAGTTGATGCAACCAAAGAATGACCAACTAGAAAAATATAGACGGTCTGTGTTTTCCATAGTTAAACCATCATGTTTCTATGAGAGCAGAACACTCTGTACGCACAGCAAAAACACTACACTCAATACCAATCCATAGTCTTGAACCTGAGCTGAGGTGTTTGGGGCAGCATTTGCTGGCATTTGGCAGTGTGGCAGCATGTGCACGCAAGGATGTGTGCACCGTGCTCGGAACCAGGGCTGCAATGAAGTCACAACATGGGCGAGCACGACTAGAAATATCTCACATTGGCTAAACATCTTTTATTGTTGCTAAATTGTTGAGAACATTGCCACATTTGGGGAGTGATTCCCTTTTCTGGTCTGCATGGGCAGCTGCATCCCCACCTCCCACAGTCTGGCTCAGCCTCTGTCTTTACAGGTTCATCATTTTTGAGAAGCTCTACTCGCCCCTAAAAGATTCTTTAGAAACAGCACACTAGGCAAACTCCGCCTGAAGTGACTGGCTGCTGCTTTGAGACAGCTGTAGAAAATGTGGGACGCTGAACATGGACTGTTAAGACGATCTGGGAGTTCCTGCTCGTTTTCCAAGTTGGTAATGGTAGTATTAACAGCTTCCTAGGGAACAACCCTGTTAAGTGTTGCAAGATGAAGTATTTCAGGTGTGACTCAAGGTCCAACATGCTTTCACACGGTTCCGGAGAAACCGTGCATGTCCTATGCATCTAACAAATACAACAAAATAACAACAGTGACGGTTCACTTATTCCTTGTAACACTTCATTTATTCCTTGTCTAGGAACAGGACTAGATACTACAGATGTGGAAAGGGCTGAGACAAAGCTCCTGCCTCCAACCAAGGGTCTCAGTGTCTCGCAGAGGGGGACCTGTGGCTTCTCACACTATGAAGTGAGTGTACTCATATCCCTCACATATTTCCTAGGTGCTGGTCCATTCTAGTGCTGCACCCGAAACTACAGGCACAGAGCTCAGAGACCTTCGAGGGAGGTGTAACTGTGCATTTAGGACTGTAAAAGGTGTTAGAACTGAAATGCACAGAGTACCAAAGCAACACAGAGAGGGACCAACCTAGCTCACTCAGGGAGGGGGATGGGGATTGTGGGGAAAAGGGAGATATTTGCATGACTGACAAGAGGGCCAACAGGAAACAGAGAAGTGGGTGGGCAGAAGCACGCAGGCATAAAATGATCCTCCCACCCCTCCCACCCCTCCCACCACCATGCTCAAGGGGACAGTGCCCCCAGGAGCATGGGATAAAACAGAAGGCAGCCATGGGCTGAGGGGATGAGGTAGGTGGGTGTTAAATCTTCAGCAGATTTAGGAACTGGGGCTCCCTCTTCCCTGGGAGCTTCTGCCAGTAGAGTAGCTGCTGCCTCGCCATGCTGGGCCCAGAGAACAGCATTATCCTGGTGTCTGCTCTTCAGGCTCTGTCAGCTCACTAGTCCGAAGAGTCACAGGGATTTCAGAGGCCAGCTCTATGTCAGTAGGCAATAAAAGCGCTGCAGGCAGAAGGCTCCATGATCCTTGAGCTGCTGGAGCTCAAAGTAATGAAGGGAGGCCCTGGAGTGACCCGTGAGGGATGAGGCCCCAAAGATCAGTTTTTCCTAGGACTCCATAGAGAATCTTTCTAGGACCAAGGAATTAGTGGGACCTTAACCTTGGCTAGTTAGGAGGGAGCCGCTTTTTGCTGTAGTCACTGGCAAGCAAAGGCATAAGGTATTTTGCCTGACCTCTGAGGTTATCTGGCTTGGTGGCTGTCTATACGCTCATCATTTTTATGCTGGGCATAGAGAGAGCTTTTTGTACAATGATGCCAGGACACCAATTATGTCATCATTCTTGCCCTAAGCTGTGAGACTGGCCTTTTCTCTTATGACAGCTGCCTCTGCTGATCGGGCCTGAAATTCTGGGTTCCAGACCCTTTTAACCAGGGTCCTGTTTCTTCCAATTGGGGATGGGGCAGCCCCCTGGAGGAGGCCCCAGTATGCTCCCATGCTGCAATTGAGCCTTCTCTCCTTGATAGAGAAGGTACTTCCGCAAAGTTTTCACAGCTCCTCAGCATCTCAAAGGAGGACTCTTACCAAAGGCCTCTTGGCATTCTCCAGCATTTACTAGTGTCATTGCTGTGTCTCTTTTTTCCTCAGCTCCATGCGGGATATTTCTTTAATCACAATAAGAAAACATGGTTGTGAAGGGCCTAACCATTAGCGATGGGTGTCTGGCTGAGGAGAAAGCTCAGGGCCCAGGGGCAAGGTCAGATGGGTGCCACACCAGCTTCAAGCCACTTCTCAGCCGGGAGAGAGCCAGCCCCAGGCCCACAAGGCAGGCAAGCAGGCAGACAGAAACAGAAACCCCCAGGCTCAGAGGGAGGTGAAGCAGCAAGGCCCTCAGCCATGTCAACTGAGGGCAAGAGAGCTCTCTCCGTCAGGAAATCACCCCTGCTGGACGCCCCCATTAGCATGTATTAGCTGTGCCTGGCCTGCGCCCACCCAGAGAGAAGCCACTGGACTGACAAGCAGAGCAGGTGATGATGGTGATGAAGGCTCTTTAGGACCACTGACATCAGAAGGAGGCCCAGCCTCAGGGGGAACTCCAGGCTGGGTCAAGCGTCTGGTGGGGTGTATTCACCGAAGGGGGCGTCTCCTTCAGAAGTAGAGCTGGCAATGATGGCCCATGCAGATATCCCTTTTTGAGTCCCAGAGCACCCCCCCCGCCCCCGCAAGCCCGGGTCTCTCAGATCCCTGCCCCCATTCCAAGAAGCCTTGTCAATCACGACTCAAAACCTGCTGAGGGTTGGGGCACAGACTGCACCCCAAAAGCGGGCTCTGACTCCAGTCTGCAGCCTCCGTGGCGGGGCTGAGTCAACCCCTCTGCCCTGGTGAGTTGTCGCACACCGGAGCCCCACGTACCCCCGCCAGGCCGCGCCACCTCGCCTACCTGTGTCCGCGGCTTGGCTCCTCCTCGCTGGCGCTGCCCCAGCCAGGACTGAGATACCGGGCTGGGTCCCCCGCTGCCTGCGCCGAGGTCCCTTCGTCGTCCTCCTCCAGATCCTCCACGTCCTCGGCCTCCTGGATGGCGACACGGATCTGCACTGTGGTCTCGGGTCCGGGCAGAGTCTGGTCGCTGATC
>LOJH01011992.1:528-12691 GCA_001685095.1 Ellobius talpinus
TGGAAGAGCAAGCAATGCTCTTAACCACTGAGCCATCTCTCCAGCCCCCTGGAAGCTTGTTTCTATGTGTGATGTGCCTCACTCCCGCCCTCTCTGCATTTCCACAATGGACCTTAGGCAGGATGAAAAACACAGGGGAAACTTGGGGGACTTGAGATAGGAGAGGAGCCCCTCACACCAGGATCCAGTGGAAAACACTTGCCAGCAGGAAAGCAAGAACAGAAGCACTATTTCCAGCTGCTCCAGACCTTCCTCATTTCCCTGCTGGGCTCTTCTGGCAACCTCACCAGAAGCTCGTTTACAGGAAATGGGCACAGACTAAACCCGTGACTTAAGACATAAACTTCGTGACTCCTGGCTTTACCTTCTGCGACATCCAAGACATCATTGGAGCCACTTTACTTATCTCTGCTATCAAAAGGGACAGAGAGATAAGACAAAGATTAAGGTACCTCAGTAACCTGTAGAACTATGACTTTGACAGTTAACAAAAAGTGGCAGATCCAGCTAAGGCTAAGGTGTATAATTGCAGCCATTCCTTGAGGAGCCCCAGTTACTCTTGGGTGTGTTTTGCTCTGTCAGACTCTCTTGAGGAGCCCTCGCCTACACTGTCAGTGCCTCACTCTTCCTGCTCTCTCGGGGAACAATGTACACTTGGCTTTGTCTTTCTTTCTGGAGCCTCTTTTCTCCTTACCCTTCATACTTAAGCCTATATTAAAACAGCTCCTATCAAACCACCAGTCTGCTTCAGGCTGGCCAGACCTGAAACACTTCTTCTGTGTCAAAGCCACAAGACTTCGTTTAGCCTGGGTTCCTAAAAGGCTAAGGGAACTCCCCAGGCTTCTGAGGGTGACAACATGGAGCTAGATCTCTGTCCCATGATTGCCGACAGCTCTGGAAGTCAATCTGTCTGCGAAAACATTGAGAAATACATACACTATCATTTCTAAAAGCTGCTGCTAGGCTTGAAATGGCTCTTAAATGGGCTCCCTGGTTTCAGTGGAGGTAACAGTTCCAGAAGTTTCGTTTTGTTTAAAACATTTTCCCATCATGTTCATGTTTTCCTTTAAATCATCAGGCATACTAAACATAGTTATATGAGCTATTATATATGCCATTCTGTTGTCTCCATCATTCCTGGGTGTTTACATTGATTGAACTTTTTCTTGATTATAAATCTTATTTTCTCACCTTTTCACTTATCTTATAAATTTATTAAGTGCCAGACATTGTAAAGGATACATAATTGGCAAGCTGACTTGTTTTCCTTTGGAGGCTATTGAGGTTTGGCAAGCAGTGATTTGTGGGGCCACCTTGGTAATTCTAACACTTTCTTTTAAGGCTGTGCTCTGGGTTATTTTAACCCTGTGGTGGTGTGAATAAGAATGGCCTTCATAGGCTCATAGATTCGAAAGCTTGGTCAGCAGGGAGTGGCACTATTAGGAGGTGCGGCCTTGTTGGAGTAGGTGTGGTCTTTGGTAAGACTGGTTTGGTTAGCCTGGCTTCTTTCTTGCTCCCTGTGCTGGCGTTTAGTAAATGCCAAATGCCAACAGGTAGGAAGTTCTGGTAACTCTTGATCCTGTCTTTTGTGGGTTATCATCATTGATGGCCATCACCATGGTTTCCACATGTTCCTTTCAGAATTCAGATGCTGACAATGTGCTATTTATTTATTTATTTATTTATTTATTTATTTATTTTTTCGAGACAAGGTTTCTCTGTGTAGCATCTCTGGTTGTCCTGGAACTTGCTCTGTAGACCAGGCTGGCCTTGAACTCACAGAGATACACCTGCCTTTGCCTCCTGAGTGCTAGGATTAAAGGCGTGTGCCACCACCATCTGGCAACAATGTCTAATTAAGTAGGGTTTTAAAAGGTGATTAGATCCCTAAAGTCTCCACCTTTGTGAATGGAATTAAGATTATTATAAGGGAAAGTTGATACATGGTGCAGCCAGCTTGCCTTTCTAACCGCTGTCATGTGCCAGTTTGGGGGCAGAATGCAGATGTGGGTACCAAGTTAAAGTAGAAAGCAGCCTTCACCAGACAGCCAAGCCTGCCAATGTCTTGTCTGGGGATTCCCAGCCTCTAGACTGCATGAAATAAATTGCCTTTTGTTTTTCAATACAGAAAATGATTTTAAATAACCATTCAAGCTAATTACTAGGTGGTCTTTTTTGGACACTGTAATTGTTGTAGTTTGCCTCTCTGTTGCTGTAATAAACACCATGACTAAAAACAACTTGGTGATAAAAGCCTTGGTTTCATCTCATGCTTTAAGGTCACAATCCATCATTGAGGGAGGTCAGGACAGGAACTCAAGCAGGAGCAGAGGCAGGAACCATGGAGGAATGCTGCCTGCTGGCTTGCTCCCTAGCTCATGTTTGGCTACCTTTTTCACACAACCCAGGACCATCTGCCTACGCATGGTACCGACCATAGTGGGCTTGGCCTTCCTATGTTGATTAGCATCCAAGAAAATGCCTCACAGACAGGCACACAGCCCAATCTGAGGGGAGCAGTTCTAAATTGATGTTCTCTCTTTCCAGACTTTTCACGTTGATAACCAAGATTAGTTATCACAGTGATCTGGAAGAATGGTGTTTCTGCTTTTTGTTAGCATACAGAATAATGAGTTTCACTATATAGTCCAATATATATCATTATACTTTGATGACATCTTTTCAATGACTTTTTAACTTCCTTCCTCCCACGTCCTGCTCCCAAATTCCCATTCATTTTACAGTGCCTGGTCTGTGGTATTCTGCCGAGGCAGCACAGACACCCTAGAGATGGCATCTACTACCTGGGAGAGGCTGTTTGATGTCTCCAGTGCAGTGTGACGGGTGTTCGTGGTTGGAGTGTGCTACTGCACAAAGGGGAAGTGGGAATTTTCTTTTTTGTAATTGTTCCTTTTCTAACTTTTTGAGGATGTTGCCTAGACTGTGACTTTCAGCTTTTGATGCTGGTTTCCAGATGAGACTGGGCATGTCTGGGAGGTGTGGCTGTGGACTTGGTGTGGATTTTCAAACACAGACATTTAAGGGTGGATGCTTACTTTACTCAACAGGTTTTGCCACATAGTATTTCAATTTTCATTATTATTCAGTTGAAAAGCTTTCTGATTTTCAGTATGGTTCCTTCTTTTGATCTATGGGCTATTTGAAGCTATTATATTTTGCAGGTATGAGTCCTTAGACACACACGCACATTACAAGTATCTCCTTCTGCAGGTAGCTTCTCTTCCAGTTTCTTGGTCCCATCCTTTAACATACAACTTTTTGATTTTGGTGAGGTCAAGATATGAAAAACATCAATTTATAGCTGGTGATTTTGTAGCTCATTTAAGAAATTTACGTTTCTCTAGCTGGGCGGTGGTGGCGCACACCTTTAATCTCAGCACTCAGGAGGCAGAGGCNATCTCTGTGAGTTCGAGGCCAGCCTGATCTACAAGAGCTAGTTCTAGGACAGGCCTCAAAGCTACACAGAAACCCTGTCTCGAAAAAACAATAAATAAATAAATAAATAAATAAATAAATAAATACATTTATGTTTCTCTCAGAACCCTGACAGCATTCTGTTTTCACAGTTGGATTGATGATGCAGTGGTCCTCAACCTTCTTGATGCTGCAACCCCTTAATATCATTTCTCATGTTGTGGTGACCCCAACCACAGCATTCTCATTCCTACTTCATAACTGTAATTTTGCTACTGTCATGAACTGTAACGTAAATATCTGGTATACAGTATATCTGATATGGGACCCCTGTAAAAAGGTCATTTGACCCTCAAAAGGATCTTGACCAACAGGTTGAGAAATATTGACTTATGATGTATCTTGAGTTATCTTTGATGAAGCTAAGCAGGATAAAGCAAGGCTTTCTTGAAACAGGTGACTAGAACTGTTGAAGAACTATAGTCTGCCCACTTATCTACAAATTTATTTCAATTTTTAAAATTTATTTTATGTGTAAAGGTGCTTTGCCTGCATGTATGTCTATGTGCCATGTGTGTGAGTGGTACCAGTAGAATCCAGGAGAGGGCGTCAGATCCCTGGGACTGAAGTGAGAGATGATTGTGAGCTACCACATGGGTGGTGGGAATTGAACCTTGATCCTTGGAAAGAGTAGCCAGTAGTCTTAGCTGACCCATTCCTGAAGCCCCAATTACCTATAGATTTTTGCATCTTCTTAATCAATCTTCCCAACCCCACCCCAGTGCTGGGGATTGACTGAATTTAAGGCTTCATGTATCCAAAATCTCTTCCACGGTCTCCTCAGACTTCTCTTTTGCTGTTTGTTTTGGGACAGGGTCTCACTGTGTTTTCCAGGCTGGTCTTGAACTCATTCCGCAGCCCAGAGGGAGGGTGATATTTCGGTCTCCCTGCTTCAATCTCCCAAGAAGCCCTGGTTAAGATTGAGCCACTAGGTGCAAGTTTAAAATTTTTTATTCTGAATTTTTATTGTTTATTTTGTGTGTGGAAAGAGGGGTGGGTGCTTCCAGGTGGGTCCTGGTGATCATATTCAGGTCGTCAGGTTGACAGCAAGCAGCCCCCTCCCACTGATCCATCCATCCAGTTCTTCATATCTATTTTTTAAGTACATTTTCTCCAGGTTTGAGGTATTGTTTGTTGTGGCAACACAAATGTGCGAAGATGAATTCCTCAAATCTGGAAGCATTTGCTTCATGTGTTTAGCCCAGTTTGACAGGTGTTCATGCAGGGAGGCGCGGGTTACTGCATAAATGGGGGAAGTTGGACGGTGTGTCTGTTTGTTTGTTCCTTTTCTAACTTTGTGGCCTCACTAATTTTCAGATTTTGCCCTTTTCTGCTTCCTTCCCCTCTTCACTCTCGCTCTGACCTTTCAGTCAGTGTCTTTGTATTTAGCTCAGACTAACCGGGAACTCACTATATAGTACAGAGTAGACTTATATTTGTGATCCTCCTGCCTCAGTCTTCTGGGCACTGGGGTTATGAGCAAAGTGTTTCCTGATCCTCTGTTGCCAGCATCTCTGTTGTCCTCCATCTACTCAGTGCTCAGGGAATTTACCAGGATGGATTTACATATGGGGTTTCCCCCTCTGATTTGGGGGCCTATGGAACATCCAAGGACAAGATCAGAGCCATGAAGTTGAGAGAGATTTGAACATACAGATACCTGTTCTTCTATGTCTCCTCAGGTGCCATTGCTCTTCTGGAGATAGCTTCAACACTCCTCCAGGGTTCTGTCACTCATGGTCCTTCTCTAGGAGAGGAGACAGCTCTTATGTCTGCAAATCATGCCTGGGCTCCTGATCAACCCATTGGTGCCCCCCCAGCCTGCCTCTTAACCCCTTGTGGTCAGTCTTTTTGCATAGTAAATTCTTAGAGACACCTTAGTTTGAACGTGTTGTCTGTTCTTTATAGCGACGCTGACTAACTCACAGGCATATTAGAAGAATTTTAAGAAACCAGACCTAATACTAACATGTTTTTGCTGTTGTTTTTCAAGACAGGGTTTCTCTGTGTAACAGCCCTAGCTGTCCTGGAACTAGCTCTTGGAGACCAAGCTGGCTGGCCTTGAACTCATAGAGATCTGCCTGCCTCCACCATCGAGTGCTGGGATTAAAAGCGTGTGCCATCACTACTTGGCCAATACTGAACATCTTTGCTAAATATCCTTTGTTTTATGAATTTGGTTTTAGAAATTCTTGGGTTTCCCAAGCAGGCATCAAGCATCCTGCACATGGTAACCGGATGTGGGATTCCCCTCTGTGTGCTGTGATTACCATTGATAAATGAAGGTATTGATTAGGGCCTATAGCAGAGCTATAGGGGAACAGAACTAGGTGGGGAAAACCAAGCTGAATTCTGGGAGAAAGGAGATGGAGTTAGAGAGATGCCATGTAGTCCTACCAGAGACAGACGCTGGAACTTTAGCTGGTAAGCCACAACCATGTGGCGATGCATAGGTTAATAGAAATGAGTTAAATTAATATGTAAGAGTTAGCCAATAAGAAGCTAGAGCTAATAGGCCAAGCGATGATTTAAATAATATAGTTTCTGTGTGATTATTTCCATTTCTGGGCAGCCGGGAAACAAACAAGTGGCCTCCTTCAACAGTAACCTTCGCGTTTCTTCTTTTAAAATACCTTTAATTCCATCATTTTCATTCCTGTCCTGCCATTCTTTGATCCCCATGCTGAGCAGAAATGCAGTTGGCTCACTCCCGGCTTTACCAGAGGCATCGAGGATGGGAGAGCTAAGCCATTTGAAGTCGAGAGGAGTCTCTTCTCTCTGAGTTTGTTAGTTTTTCAAATCATGAACAGATGCTGACTTGTGCTGAACGCCTTCCTTCATGGTTTGAAGTAATCACATTGCTCCTTTCTTTCTCTTTCTGTTCTCCCGTGGGTCCCAGCCCTGTTCTGGCAGTGCATGTCACGGTCAAGGATGGGGGATTTTCTTTCCTTGCCCCAGTCTCAGAGAGCAGAGGTGGAGCCCTCCCTACTCCCAGTCCTCTGAAGGTGAAATGACTCTTGGGATTTTTCCTTGCAGAGTCTAACAAGATGTCCTTGACAGACTCATGGTGATGTGTACCTCGCAGAACACTCCCTTTGTGTTTATCCAAGAACTACAGGGTGTCAGTAAAGGAAGTCATAATGAAAGGGATGAGGAGAAAAGCCCATGCTGACCTGAATCTCCATTTGCAGCAATCCTACAAAGCAGGGCTTAGTCCGCATCCTGGGCAGAAGCGAGAACAGGCTCACAAGAGGTGAGATGCTTTGCATAGTGTGAAAGTCTGACTGGACCCAAATCTTGAGCTTACAAACTCTACTGGCAGAGTGGGGATGGGGAGAAAGGATGCAGATGTTGCTCAATTGGTAGAGTGTCTGTCTAGCACACACCACCAAGGCCTGGCTTCTAACCCCTGCACTGCCTAAACTAGGTACAGTGGTGCACACCCGTGATGCCAGCAACAGGGAGATGGAGGTAAGAGGATCTAAGCTCTAAACCTTCTCCACACCTTGCATTTCCAGACAGCCTGGACTGTACGTGAGAAAGAAAACAAGAAGAAAAGAAACTCCCTTTGTTTTCTCCTAACAGAGAAGTGATACCAGGTCCCCAATTCACCACCCTTGGGCTTCCCTGCCCTGCCCCTTGGAGCCTCAGCCCCGTGTCCCTGAGTCTGGTTCCTCACTTCTTTCTCCCAGCTCTCAGACCTTGCAGGGTTTCTGAAGTGGATGCATCTCCTGCCCGTGTTGTGAGTATTGGCAACGTGCACGAGTTCCCTGGACGAGAGTCGGAGTTTCTCCCTGCTCTGATTCTGCTGGTGTTGAGATGGGCTGGCACTCGCTGCTGCCTGGCCTGCTCCTTTCCTTGCCTCTGACGACAGGCTGGACCACTTCCAAATGCCTACTGACTGAAGGCTCTCATCTACCCCTGGTCTCTCGCTACTTCTCGCTCTGCTCTGTCTCCCAGGTGTCCTTCCTTGCCACATGCCTCTCAGTGACCAACCTGACACAGACCTTGGCAGTTGTGCCTCAGACTATAGAGGGTCTCTGCCTCAGTGGCTCAGTGTCTTCTCTGCCTCCGGATGCTTTCTCTGCTTTTCCCAGACTCAACTTCCTGGGGATGAATTTGCATCTCACCCGACTCCTGCCAGGAGCTCTCCGAGGGTTGGGACAGTTGCAGAAACTCTCTTTTGTAGACCATCCTTTAAAGAAGAAAACCCTCTTTCTACCTCCCGAAGCCTTTGCTGACCTGATTTCCCTCCAGAGACTATATCTCGGGCCCCTGTCTGGACAAGAAGGCAGGCATCCGACTGCCTCGCAGTCTACAATGGCTGGCTATCAAGAACAGTTGCCTTCAGGATGTGGGGGAGCTGGCTGGCATGTTTCCAGATCTGGTGCAAGGCTCTTCTTCCAGGGATCCGTGGACCCTACACATGTTGGATTTATCATTCAGCCAGGGACTGACGATGGCTAGTCCTGGGTCCCTCCAGGGTCTCCAGTTGGAGACTCTGAACCTGGACCAAACACATCTGGAGGCAGCGAAGGTGAAGGCCCTGGGACTCCAGAAACTCGACATCTTGTCTGCGCAGCTCACTGCCATGGCTGAACTGCCTGCTGAGGCTGTTGCCCACTTCGAGCTGCAGGAGTTGAATGTGGGAGGCAACAAGATAAAAAATATATCTCAGGAGGCCCTGGCTTCCTGCCACAGCCTGAAGATCTTGAATCTTCCAAGTACTGGCCTGACGAAGTTACCACCGGGGTTTCTGGCTGCCATGCCTAGACTTCAGAGACTGAACCTGGCAGGAAACCAACTGCAGAGACCGACGCTGTGCATGAATGAGACCAGAGACGTGTCAGGACTGATGACTCTGAATCTGGCAAGCAATGGGCTGCGCATCCTGCCTCCGGGCACCTTCTCCTGTTTACCACACTTGCGGGAACTGCTGCTTCAGGACAATGAGCTGCTCTCCCTGGAGGGGCAGCTCTTCCAGAATCTACAGCAACTAGAGACCTTGAATTTGGATAAAAACCCCCTGCTTTACCTGGGTAAGAACTGGTTGACTTCTCTGCCTGCGCTGACCACCCTTAGCCTGCTAGACACCCAAATATCACTGAGCCCAGACCCTGGTTTCTGGGGAGCAGAGACTCTGCATACCCTGAAACTGAAGCTTCCCTCTCTCCCTGTTCCAGCAGCATTGTCCCTGCCCATGTATCTGACCAACTTAGAGCTTCATGCGGCCTCAGGCCTGAAACACTGGAAGCTGTCCCCAAATGTCTTTCCTTTTTTGGAGAACTTAACTATAAAAGGCAGGGGACTGAAGCTGGAGGTGCAGAATGCCTCAGAGGTCTTTCCTGCTCTTTGGCAACTTTCCCTACTCCAGAACAGCTTGGAGGCCTTCTGCTCCCAAGACACCTCCAACATTTTTCTCTGGCAGCTCCTGAAACTTCAGTCCTTGAAGATCTGGGGTGCTGGGAGCAGTTCCAGACCCTGCCTTATCACTGGGCTGCCCAGCCTACAGCTGCTGAAGCTGGAGACCCTTCAGTCCATAACCCAGCCCCGGGCAGTGCAGCTGGAGGAGCTGGTGGGTGAGCTTCCACAGCTCCGAGCGCTACAGCTGTCTGACACAGGGCTTAAGTCACTGTCGGCCGCTGCGTTCCAGCGTCTGGGCAGTCTTCGAGTCTTAGCGCTCTACACTGAGAAGGACTTGGTGCTGCATGACAGTCTGAGGGAGTATAGCCCTCGGATGCCCAAGTACATATACATCCTGCAGTCACACTTGGCTTGCCGGTGTGCCAATGCATGGATGGAGCCGTGGGTGAAGCAGTCCACTGTAACATACATACAAATACTAGACCCTCAGTTATGTCCATCAGAAGTGGGTGAGCCTGCCAAGCGTTCCCTTTTCTCCTTTCTGTGGAACCACTGCCCCCAGACTTTGGAGTTAAAACTCTTTCTAGCTAGCTCTGCTTTGGTGTTTCTGCTAATTGCCTTGCCACTCTTCCAAGAAGCCAGGAACTCTTGGCTCCCTTACCTGCAGGCCTTGTTCAGGCTTTGGCTCCAGGGTCAGAGGGGTCAGGGGGATGAAGGAAAGAGATTCCTCTTTGACATCTTCGTGTCCCACTGCAGGCAAGACCAGGGCTGGGTAATAGAGGAACTTCTGCCTACCCTGGAGGGCTTCCTTCCAGCTGGCCTGGGGCTACGCCTCTGCCTCCCTGATCGAGACTTTGAGCCTGGCAAGGATGTAGTTGATAATGTGGTAGACAGTATGGTGAGCAGCCGTGTCATACTCTGTGTGCTGAGCGTCCAGGCCCTGTGTGACCCTCGCTGCCGCCTGGAGCTCCACTTGGCCACCTCTCTCCTGCTAGCTGCCCCTTTCCCTCCAGTGTTTCTGCTAGCCTTCCTGGAACCCATTTCGCGACACCAGCTCCCTGGCTACCACAGACTGGCTCGGCTGCTTCGACGAGGAGACTACTGCTTGTGGCCCAAGGAGGATGAGAGAAAGGATGGTTTTTGGGCTTGGCTGAGGAGCAAGCTGGGGCAGCCAGGCTTGGAGTAGGGTGGCACATGTGAATTTTAGGGTGGAGGTAGGAGAGGCAAGCCAGCTTGACAGGGAGTCAGTGTGTCTGTGGGGAGCAGGGAAGAGTGGGGCTGAGAGCCTGAAGTCAGCTTTTGCGGGTGCAGGCATCCACATGCTGGTGACACAGGTGGGCAGGCGTCGGGGACATGGGGACGGACTGGAGGTTGACGGAAGAAAGCTGAGAGATGGCAGGTGCCCGTGGGGCATGTGGCATTCCCATGATCTCTAAAACCTCAGTAAACTGGCTAAATCTGAGAAATGATGAGTTGGTTGAATTTATATATATATATATATATATATATATAGTGGAAATTCAAGAGGCAGAGGGTCAAAGGGGAAATAAAGGTAGGGCATGTTGGGAAGAAGATAAAGCCTTCCTAAGCTATGGGACTTGGGACCAGGTCAAGTTCAACCGGATCCTCAAGAGGCCAAGGGGTCCTTTGGTGTCCAAGGTCACAGAAGATGTTTTCGCGTCACTTCTGTGGCTGCGATAAAACATTTGAGCCAAAATCAAGTTAAGGGAGAAAAGGATTTTTTTCTTCCAATTCTAGGCCACCGCTCTTGTTGAGGGACGTCAAGGCAGGCCTGTTTGTTATTTCACACATCACTTCCAACAGGGAGCTCACTTCACAGCCAAGAAGCACAGCAAGATCCGTGGAGGGTACCACTCGCTAGCTGGTTTATGCTCAGCTACCTTTCTTACAGGGTTCAGGACCACTGCCTAGGTTTGGCACCTCCCATAGTGGACCTGGTTCTCCAACTGAAAATCAAGACAGTCCCCCAAGTCATGCCCCAGGCCAATCTGTTCTAGGCAATTTCTCTGTGCAGGCTTTTCTCTCAGATGACTTTAGGCCATGTCAAGTTGACAGCTGGAGGTCACAAAGCTGGGATGTGGTCCAGGAGTAGACGGATCACTTCTCCTTCAGTGAAAACATGAAGATATGCTCATGTAGATCGTCCTATTGAGCCTCAAAGCTGCACTATTACCCCGGATGCTCTAGCACATGGAGTCAGCCACACACGGCTCCCAGAGCACCATGAACTCTCACCCCTGGACCTTTGCACATACTGCTTCTTTACCGACAAGACCTTTCCCGGCAGGCACCTGCTAAACACCCTTTAAGATTCAGCTCACCCATCACTTTCTCCAGAGGCCTGTACCAAGCTCCCCACCTGCGGCAAGGTTTTGGAAGAAAATATTATATTAATATCCCTTTCCCCTCTCCTACTACCAGCAACCCCCAACCCCAGCCCAGCCTGGCTTTGGAGCCATCTAAGTAACTGGGCTAAGTAAGAGCTACCAAATTTGAACTTCCAATCTTTTTGCCTCCTAATCTCAAGTGCCAGGATTATGGGTATGTGTGTTATCTGGCCCAACTATATTTATTTCTCCTTTCTTTTTAAAATCTTGCCTCTTCTGAAGCTAGATTGCCTGCTTCTGAACTGTGTGGCTTTGGTATGTCACTTACTCTTTGTACCCCAGTTTCCTGTTCTGTAAAATGGGGTTTCCTCATACCTCCCTCAGTATTTTGTGATGATTAAATGCTTTAATATGACTGAAGGAACAAGAAAAGCACCTTCTGATTCATTACACATGTGCTCAATAGCAATTTCATGCTGCAGGGCCAGATCAACAATCTATACTCAGTGGTTAATGATCCATACTATTCTGAGTTTGCAGTCTAGCACATACTTTGGGGCAGCTCATAATCACCTTTAACTCCAGCTCCAGGGGATCTGATGCCCTCTTCTGGCCTCAGAGTGTATTGACACTCTTGTGTACATACCCACACCAACATATACACATAATTAAAAAAAATAGTCTGGCAGTGATGGCGCATGCCTGTAATCCCAGTACTCAGGAGGCAGAGGCAGAAGCAAGTGGGTTTCCAGGAGTATTTCGAGGCCAGCCTGGTCTACAAAGCAAATTCCAGGACAGCCAGAACTGTTACACGGAGAAACCCTGTCTCAGAAAACAACAAAATAAAACAAAAACAAACAAACAAAAAATGAAAGCCAAACCAAAACAAAATAAATTACCCCACAAACCAACCAACCAACCAACCAACCAACCAACCAACCAACCAACCAACCAAC
>LOJH01011993.1:5403-25985 GCA_001685095.1 Ellobius talpinus
CTTTACAGTGTCATAGTTGTGTATTTTGTTACCATGCGGTGAATGTATAATATTAACTCAGGTATTTACAATCTATTGATCTTTATTTATAATATAATAAAGTTTTTTCTCTCTGTGTGTCTCTCTCCATGTGTGCTCTACTTGCACCTATGTATAAGCACGTGAGTGTGGAGGTCAGATATTACACATATTCTTCAATCACCCCTCCATCATTTTTTAGGCAGGCTCTCTCACTGAGCCTACACCTCGCTGATGTGTTGGGACTGATTGGCCAGTGAATCCCAGGGGTGCTCCTGTCTCTGCACCACTCCCACCCCAAGTATTGGAATTAGTGGTGTGTGTCACCCTGCTTGACATTTTACACGGCTGTGGGGATATGAACTCAAGTCCTCACGTTTGTGTGGCATGCACCTGTTCTGAACATTGTCTCCAGTCACTAATATCATACATTTTCTTATAGTATCAATTCTCTTTTCACACACAAAAAACCAAAAAACAAAAAGCAAACAAACAAAAACCCAAACAAAAAGAACAACAAGACTTTTTAAGCAACTCCTTTGGAGCAGGCCACTTGACAGCACACTTTTAGTTCCCCTCCTGTGAGGATGCCTTCATGTCACCCCAGTTCCACGAGCACACTTCCTCTGGGTGGGAATTCTTCTCTGAGATGTATTTCTTTCTCTACTTCAAACATTTGCACTACTTCTGTTTGGCCTCCCTGACTTAGTAACAAGACCGGCCACCAGGGGCTGTTTCCTTTGCTGTTCGGTTGTAGTTGCTTGATTATGTTATTTCTGAGAATGCTTCTTAAAAATGATTCTATTTGGGATTGCTTAGTTCTGTGAGTGCAGACTGTGCTTTTCACCAAACTGATACGTTTTGAGGCATTATTTCTTCAAATATTATTTCTTTACTTCAATCTCTATTCTCTCCCCTGAGACTCTGATGACAGGGACATTATGCTTCTTGATATATCCAGTTCTGGGGTTACACGTTTTTATTTAATACTTCCCCCCTTTACTGTTATTAAGATAATTTCTACTAGTCTCTCCTCTACTTCATTTTCTCTTCCTCCTTCATTTCCAACCACCTAGTGGGTTTTTAATCTTTAGGTGTTTCTTCAACTAAAACGTCTGTGTGGTTTATCTTATTTCTTTGCTAAGAATATTATTGCATTAATTTTTTACCCTTCCCTGAGGGAGCAATTTTAGGACAGTTCTTTCCTTTCTTGGTCTTGTCATTCACATCGATTGACTAACATCGTGCAAGCTGAGTGAGACTTTTGCGGGCTTTTGTATGCTGATGAATTTGGATCGTGTTCTGGATATTTTAAGTTTACTGGGCTGAACTCTGAGTCTTTTCTAAATCCTATGGAGAATACTGATGATTTTGTGTTAGAGTATTTTCATGGTTGGTGAAGACTGACATTTAGATTTGTCCCATATGTGTGCTCCTCATTGGCTAATTGGAGACCTGGGTGGTGGATTAGCTCACGATTCACTCTCTGAGTACTGGTATGCTCTTTAGGGTGATGGTCACATGCTGTAGTTTCAAAGTAAGCCCTAGAATTTGTGAAAGGTTTGCAATCACTCAGATACTTCCCACTGACCAGGTTCCCGTTTTAACTCCATGTGGTGCTCTATATAACACACTCTTGTGTGCACTTCCCGTAGCTGTGCCCAGGACCAGATATGAAAATGAACACAGCACTAGATCCATTCCCCACAGATCCATTGAGCAGAGGGAGATGACCCTCCTGTAGATTTTAGTCCCATGAGCCTCTGGGTTGATGCCACCATGACACCTTGCTTGACAGTAAGGTATGCCAGAATGGAAAGAACTAAAAACCTAGAGAAAATATCAAGAGGGCTCATTCTTGCTCTTCAAGCTAGAACAAGATGGCTGGTCTATGCACACCTTTGCCAGGTGCTGGGATGCGTGGACTTCAGTCTGAAGAATAAAATCAAGAAAAATAATGGTGCTTCAAATTCTAGTCTCTTCCAGTGTACTGAGGTCAATATTTTCAAAGCCCCTGATGCAGTCTGCAGGTTTTCTAGCTGAGAGGGACAGCGTGTGATTATTCGATCTTATCTAGACCCAGAACTGCGATGTACAACTCTTAGCTTTTTGTTTCCTCCGAGCCTTGCATGCTATACTCTATGAGGGTTAAACACAGCCCTGATCATCCCTGCACCACCTCCATGCCCGATGCAGTATCTTGAATGTGATTCTGGGTCTAAATTATCAGAACATATGGGTAGGATTTGTATCATCTTCATCATGTTTGAGGTCTCAACAGAAATGGCTCACGTGGCTGGACACACTTAGGAAGACTTGCCCTATTTCTTGATTCTAACTTCCTGCTACTGCTTAGATTTCTCAATCCTGCTTCATTGGCTGTACTCTGGGCTGAACTGCCAAGAATGGTTTCTTTGTTCATAAGTCTGATACCTGGAGCAGTGAGGAGCTAGCTGACAGATCATTCGCCGTGGGTAGTTCTGTACTGCCCAACATGGCAATTTCAGAGTAGTCAGGTTTCTTAGACGGGAACTGGACTCCCCAAAGAATCTTACTCTCTCGTGTTTTAGTTTTACTCAACTTTGTGATCCATATGCATTGAGCAGGCTGCCTTAAACTCGCTTCAGAACAAGGAGGAATAGAAACATGTAAATCAAGTGGAACGTAAATGAACTATCAAGGGACGATAAAGAGGCGCATGGCAGAGGCTGATGAGAGAGAGCTCAGTTGGTAAGTGCTTACTGGAAAGCCTGGGACCTGAGCTCAACCCCCAGAACCCACACAAAGCTGAGTGTGGTGGTCCATGACTACAGTCCCAGTACTGGGGCAATGGAGACAGGCAGATCAATGGGGCTAAAAAGAGCCCACCCATGTCAGTGAGAGTCTGTGGCTCCGAAACCAAGGTGGATGGTACCTGAGGATGAACAATTGCAGCTGTCTTTTAATCTCTCACACATGGCACACAAGTGCATAGGCAAAACACACACACACACACACACACACACACACACACACACACAGTGGTTTCCCTAAAGGAATTTTAGGTAGTCTTTAATAGCACTCATGGTTTCCTAAAGAGTTGTTGTGCAGACATGAAATGTTGTGTTTATTTCTAGGAAGCCCTGAACACATCAGACCTCCTAAAAATGGATTTGCATTTATTATTTTGCTTAACTTTTAAAGAAGGTGAGATTTAGACCAACTAAAAGGAGTAAGAAGAATTAAGAAAAGACAAAAAAAAGATGTAGTGTGCTAAAAGGTAGATGTGTTAGAAAATCAAGGTGTGTTTTGGGCACTGACAATTTGCCAACTGGACCAGAAAGACTGTGCAATGGAATTCTGGGTAGTGGACCTTTTTCTCCCCATTTAAGAGCCCATTCACCCATCACCTTGTAACTGTACCTTGGTTTCCCTTTGAATAAGCACCCTTTACCAACTCCAGGCTGAGAGCAGGAGTCTCGACAACTGGTAAATGGGAGAATGAGATGGTCTAGGGATGGGGACATGAGTTCCAGAAGCCAAGGAACTTGGCTTAATCTTTCTGTTGAGTACGAAGGTGAGGAATGGAGAGACCAAGTATGCTGCTTCTACTTTTCTACCAAACCGGAGGCTTCACTGCTACAAAAAGGTGGAGGGGACAGTAGAGAGACAGAGAGCACTTGGGTCCTGAGTCTAGCCATACCTGAATACTCAGAGACTGGGGGTTTGAACCAGGTATTTGAGAAGGGTGAGGGGGAAACAGTGCATAATTAGAAAAAGCAAAAAGTCATTGCAAGTGTGTGCTGTCTTTGGTAATTAACTCTAACCTGCCTTTCCACCTTTGTCTCCCATGCTTCTCTTTCCTCGTTCTTTGTTCTACCAATGTATTTCCCACATTCCATTTCATATGGGTTTATTTTTTATTAAATTTGAGCATGTGTGTTTTTGTCTGTGTGGGTAAGTGTATGTATGTGCAGACACCCAAGCAAACAGAAGTGTCAGGTCCCCACGGAGCTGGGGTTAGTTACAGGTAGCCGTGAGCCAACGGACATGCTGAATCAAGCTTTGGCCGTCTGGAAGAGCAGTGCATACTCTTAACCACTGAGCCATCTCTTTAGCCCCCACGTTCCATTTTTAAATGCTTATGTTGCAAGGAGGCTGCTAGTTAGTTCCCTGCTGCTTAGCCCCAAAATAATCACACAGAAACTGTATTAATTAAATCANCATCTTAATTTAACCCATTTCTATTAATCTGTGTATCGCCACATGGCTGTGGCTTATGGGGTAAAGTTCTATCCAGTTCCAGTGGGGCTACATGGCTTCTCCCTGACTCCACCCTTCTTTCTCCCAGAATTCAGTCCAGTTTTCCCCGCCTAGCTCTGCTCTGCCCCATCCTGCTCTGCTATAGGTTCAAAGCAGATCTTTATTCATTAATGGTAATCACAGCATACAGAGGGAAATCCCACATCATGCTTACTAACCTTTCATTACCTTATGTATTTGCTAGTGCTAGTGCCAATTCAAAATTCTTCTTTTCTTCCTTTTGTATAGAGAAGTTAGTCATAAGTAAGGACTCATCTAGGTAGATTTACCCCTTGTATTTACACAATCATTTTTATACAACATCCCTTCCGTACAAATCCATCGATTACAGCATTCATTTTTGTTATTATTTTGTTCTTTTTCTTTTTTTTTAAACAGGATCTCATATATCTCAGGCCAACCTGAAACTCACTGTGGAGCTGAAGATGACCTTGAATTTCTGATTCCCCTGTCTCCACCTTTCTAGTGCTGGGATTATAGACTGGTATGTGCTACCACACCTAGTTTTGTATTCTGTGCAAAAAATCAAAGTCAGGGCTTCATACATGCTAAGTACTCTGCAAACAGAGGTACTTCCTTAGCATATTTGTTATTGTTTTTGGTATTTTTTTCTCCTATTATGTTGTGAACTCTTTGAGCTAAAGACTAACTTTTATATGCTTCAAATCCCCTTTAAGCATTGAGCACAGTATCTGATATACAACAAAGGCTGAATAGAGGTAGGAAGATGGCTCAGGAGGTATGAATACTCACTGAGGACCTGTCTTTGGGTTCAGCACCCACACTGGTCAGCTCAATCACATGTAACTCAATTCCAGAGGATCTGATGTCTTCTTGTTTCTGTAGGCAGTGCATATATGTGGCACACAGACATACATGTGGCATATAAGCATACACTAGATGTACACATAAAATAAATAAAACTGGAGAGGGAGTTTTATACTTTGTGAATGGAGAGTGCATGAATGAGCTGGAAATTACAGGTAATAAGCCAAAAGAGAGCCTCCAGATTCCACTGACATTTTCCACACCTGTTCCTAAAAAGCATCTTAATTTTATCCTACAGATTGCTCAGGATTCCTTATTTGTTTAAAATGATTTATTTCCTCTGCATTTTTTTGCCTCCTTTTTTGGTTTGGTGTGGCTATGTAACTAGCTTCCTTGCCATGGGCTAGTTAATTCGGGTCTGGATGCCAGAAGTTCCATCTCCAGGTTTCCTTTTCTTCTGGATGGGAAATGCCCAGGTGACCTTGGAAGCAAGGGTCGAAGGCAACTTAGGTTCTGCCATCCTGAATCCTTAAATGACTGTAAGAAGCAAGTCCCTACCCACATCCCATCAATAACCAACTGAGCCCTTTCCAGGAGCTTCTAGAAGAAAGAGAAAAGAACTTCTTCTGTGTTGAGTCAACCCAATTGCGGATGTGTTTCTTTGCTTGCTATGAGCCCCAGTGCCCTGAAATGAGAGCCAATAGGGTATTCTAAGTCTAAACTAGGCTCTGAGTGCTGTGACAGCTAAAGATGGGGAAGAGCACTATTTGAAACGCCTTCCTATTGCCTTTGGCATTCTATGACTTGGGAAAAGGTCATTCATGGTCTGAGGTCACTGGGCAAATCTGTGGTGTGGCAGGCTGTGGTGAGAAGGTTAGATTCTATTCCTGGATCTGCACCCCACTGGCTTTGGGTACTTAGCCAAGGAAATTGCTGCATGGATGCTCAAACAACCTACCTGCATGGAAAACACATAAAAGCTAAAACAACCACCCCAGCAGAAATGCAGGTGAAAGTGGTCTCTGCAGGAGTGGGCAGAAGCTCTTCCGGTTGAGCTCTTGAGGGCTCCAGCCATCTCTATGCATGATGCCTTCCAGTCTTCCGGTTATGGCTTACAGATTCCAAGCCAGGCAGCAAGAGGAGCATTGTGACCTTTTTTTTTGAGGCAGGCAGACTGCAGATATACCAACCAAGATGTCTCTGTCCTTATCAGTGTCAAGTTCCCGAGCCACAGGATGAATAGGAAGTTTACTTAGTCACAAAACAAGCAGATTTTTAAAGTGCCCAAAGGTGTAGTGTGTTACTAGAATGTGTTACTCAAGTGGTCCCAGCTCCATGCTAGAACCTGCCTATGTGCCCACCCTATCTTTATCCCCTCAACAGGCATCTTGGAGTCCACTGCCCGTTCAGAGGCAGAATAGTCTCTACATTTAAGCAGATTGACCTTATTGACCTCTGTGGGGGAAGAGTCACAGCTACTGTTCTTGGGATCAAGGCTTTCTCAGAGTCATAGATTCCTAGCTCCATGCCTAAGATGAGTGCTTTCTCCACGCTGCCCACTGGTACCTGGGACGCCCCTTTTGTCGCCCCATTTTTAGGCTCTTGTCCCTGAGATTCTGCCATCACTGATGTTTAAGCAACCAGTAGACATCCAAATTACTTTGAGAACGTCTTATGTGTACAAGTGTAGGTTTGCGGGGTTTATGCTTGGAGATTCCAACTCAGCAAGTATATGATGGAGAGACCAAGAGTCTGTAATTTTACTTGGTACTTTATGTAAATCTGCCCCTAGTGGTTTTGAGACGCCATATCTGGGGGTGTCCTTTTCTTCATCTGTGAGTGATTGATCTTTTTACAACACAGAAGGCTTGTAATACATGCTTTAAACATTTCTTTAGTAATTTTCCCATTGTTTTGAAAATTAGATCCTAATATCATAGATGGCAAATCAGGGCTCATAAAGAACTGACCTGCGATTATGTTCAGCATAGGTTTATCCTCTGAAACCTCCATTTTCATATTCTTGATTTCATTTGTTCTGAGGTTTGAGGAAGGGATTGCTTGGATTTTCTGTGGTTTTTGTTGATGACTTGTTAGTATTCTTTGGCCCAAAACCATTTCCTTTGCTTCATGGTTTTTATTAAGTCGGCTAGCTTACAGTGAGCTGAGACCCCCTTTTCTTTCAAAAGCCTGATTGTGCTTTCCCTGAGACAGCACCCTTCTCTTGGTGTTGAGAGCTGTCCTGAGTGTCTCCACTGAGGGCACTTTACCCATGATTTGTTCATTCTTGTCCTGTGGGTGTCTTCACCAGCCCTAGAGCTCTTGTTGGCCAGGTTCACATCCTGTCTCCAAGCCTCCAGGGAACAGGGTTAGGGAAGAGGACCTTGGACTGTGAGGAGTTTGGGCTTGGGAAAGCCACTGCCCAATGTTCTTGTAAATAGGAAAAGTCAAACATCACTGAAAACAGGGAGCATCAAAACAGACATCCAAAGAAGAGAAAATATTCCACTGGTGTTGACCCATCACCACCGAGCATCCTTGACTAAGAAGAACAATGTTCTAAAATGCCCTGCTCTGATAGTTCACATCATGAGCAGAACTGTACTCCGGATGGCAGAATGCCAGGGCAGAAGGGAAGAGGAGATAACCACTGGGCTGGGCTAGTGTGCTCCGAGAGACGGTGGGTGCGTGTTCATAAGTCACTATGTAGTTAGACCTCTTCATTATAGACTGCAGCCTTCACCTTAACTGGTATGGATGGTCTTGTGCCTCTTAAGCAAGCTTGTCAGGAGGAGAGACAATGAGTTCCCCATCCCTTGTCCCAACTGGTCTTCTCAAAAAGACAGCTCTGTGAAGACAGGAGGTGGGACAAACAGAGCCCTGACGCTTTGTGCAAACACTTTTGGGTCTGCAAGGTTAACCCTAAAAACTAAAGCTGTTCTCCTTACCGTCTCCTGAATGGTAAGGAAGGGAGAAAAAGCAATGATGGGAGTAAGATGCATTTCTTCCCTTTGAGGATGTGGAATTTGGGTGCCTACCATCAATTAATCCCAGAGGAAAGACAGGAAATCCTCTGGAGGGAAATGTAAAAGGGACCATGCTTGCTTTTGAGCTCTCTGAATAATGAGTCTAGGGAGAGGCACTATCTCTCTTTTGCAGGCTTGCGTTACCTTCTCCCAGACACCACTACTGCATGCATTTGTCTCTAATGGCTCTTGGCCTTCCGGCATACAGCAGACCTTCACACTCCCTGGCTTCCCAAGAGCCTGCAAAGAAGACATTCACCCATCCCATTCTCTAAATGGGAAAGCAGAGGCTCAGGGGCTCAGTGATTTATTTACAGTGCAGCATAAGCAAGCAACGAAGCCAGCAGGAGGTAAGAGTTTGCTTAACTCCCCCGTCAATTTCCAGCTCCCCAGATAACACAGAGCCTAAATAAACCTACATCAACACCATATGGTACCAGCAAAGCAGGCGGATGTTGGGCACTTGTACTAAAATGGGCTATAAAGGAAAGATAGTTTGTATGTGTGAGTAATCAGAGAACAAGCTATCCTTTTGATAATAGCCTTCGTTCTAATCCACTAACCTGGGATGACATAAGCTTTGACGGACTGGATGGTTTGAAGTCCCAAATCCAGAACCTTAAAAACACAAATTACAAGAAAAATTCATTTTGAGCACCTGATAATGACAATCAAGAATCCTTAGAAACCTAGCTTATTAAGCATTCTTCTTTGTTAAAAACCTTGAAGTATTTTTTTTAAGCGCTTTCTAGAAATTTTGAGCTGAAAACACATTTTGTGTTCTTTGGGGATAAGCTGTTTCAGAATTTTCCCCCAATCCAGTATGAAACTCAGATTTAGTCCAACTATGCTGTAGACCTGCTAGCATCTAACAGCTACAGACTGATGGAATGCACAGCCCCTGTGCACGGCAATGTATCCCACTAGGCTGCCAGAAGGGGCAAATACAATTTGTCTATAGAATTAGGCTTTCACAGTTAGAGTCCCTGCTTTGGGTGTGCGATATCCCGTGGACTGCCAGCAGATTTAATGTCCCCAAACAGATGGGCTTTCCCTGTATGGGCCACTCTTAAGTTTTCTAGGCAAACCGCAGCTGTGCTAATGTCCCTTTGTGCAAAGAATTGCTTAAGTTTAACCACTTCCTTTTACCTGACGTGTGTCCAGAGTGTTGAGTAGGGGACAATGGGGATACAGCCGCATCTGCAGGAATAGAAGATTCCTTTCTCTGTGCCTTTCAGCAGGGGCTGCGACACTCAGGAAAAGCCTTTTTGACTCTCAGTGACAGTCCTTAGCAGGGACCAACCAACCAACTTCAACTAGGTGAAGCAGAAAAAGGAACTTGGTAATGAATTTTTGGTAGTGCAGAAAATTTCTAGGTGGCCATAGAATCGAGCTGGGGTTGGTGGAGACAGGAGCAGTATTCAGGGTGCACCACTGGGGTGATCTGTGAAACAGATATCATTATCCCCCCACCCCAGCAAAATGGCATGGGCTCTGATGCCATTGAGATAATTTAATGAGTCTCTGTCTCCTGGACCAAACTACCTTCCTCACCCATCCCCTTTGTGATACTGTCTTGAAACCAAAATGAAATTTTACATGGCACATCTGGTCACATGGCTCATCTCCAGCTGAGAGAAAGCAAGTTTCCAACCCCTACCTTGAGCAGCTGAAAGGCCTGTCAAATACTAGAGGAAAATGGTGGCCTTTGGTGTAAAGGACACCCATAGCATCTCTCTACCTTCCAGCCACCCCATCTTCCTATCTGCTTCTTCTAACCTAAAGTAACAACACTTAAACGAGAAGAAATGCTACTGCCTAACATCCTGCAGTAGTACTTTTCACGACTAAGAAATAGGCACACCCCTCCTTCAAAGCAGTGAGTTAGAGCTTCCTCCGTTCACATGTTTTTGAGTTCTAAGCTCAGGTCACCAGGGGATGCACACCTTCTTTGGTTGAGTCAATCTATCTTGATGTTCCATGAGCCAGGCTTTTGCAAAAATAAGCCATTCGGTTTTATAGAAATAAGAGGAAGTAGAAAAAAGAAAGGGGATGAAGAATAGCTTGACACACCTGTGTACTGCAAGGAGCACAAATGAGGATCTATGATATCATTTCTGCAAGCAATCATATGGCCATGGGTGCATTTTATGACATCCTTCGTCATAATTATGCTCTGCTTGAAAAATAACAGCAACAAAGCCTCTTTCAAACTAGAAGGTGAGGGCCCTTTCCCCGATGAAGAGACTCTTTCAACCTTCATTTGGGAATGGGGAATGCCCCTTGGTGATACTACTGATATATTTTTGCTATAGTCTTCTACTCCCAGACATGATGATATGTGGAGGTGCCCAGAGGATCCCTGTGGTTCCGGAAACCCTCTTGTACAGAGCTGTGTACTTGTTGTACAGAATTATATAACTCTCTATTTTGCTATGTCAATAAGAACCAATTCCAATATTGAAAACTCATTTTGTTGCCTGATTTTTCAGGGGCACAAAGAGTCCAAACTAGACCCTCTTCAGGAGGAGCCTCACTCTCCATTTCTATGGTAGCATTGCCTTTGTCGGCAGGACAATTCTTCCCTTGGGCATTAAGTCCTTTAAGTTGGAAGATCCCAGAATTACGGGGATTGAAAGGAGAACTTCTGCAGTAGAATTGTTTGATTTACTGTACCTTTTCAGCTTCTACCTTTTGATTCTGAGTCCATGCATTTTATGGTATAAGAGATCAAAGAGCACCAAAATTTCATGATGGATCTGAGGATATACCATGTGCTACACAGACTACCCCTAGCTTGCTGTCATCCAGCCAACACCCTCGCTGAGACCTCAGAGGACATCCCCCCATTCTGCAAGCCCAGTTGTTCATTGGTGATAGGCCAGATGTTTAGAACCAATGACAATTCAGGGTTCTTCGAGTCAATGAAAGATTTTTATATGTCCTTAAATTAAATTCCCAAGGCTCTTTTCTTCTCCATTAAGTATGTCCTAACTTTGACATGAAAGACTCGATAAGGCTATAATTTTCTATTAGCATTGTAATTTGGCTACTACACCAGGACCAAACTTGAGCTTTGGCGTTGCACCTGAGAGGGAGAGTTTAGCTTAGTACCAAGAGGTCCTCCTTCTTATAATCCTGCCCTGAGTACAGATATTAAGATTTTGGTGCAATTTGATGTATGCCTGAGGAATTAACACCATCCATATGCTTAAATTCCTCCTACTACAGCATCCCCAAGGCTCACTCTCAGAGGATGCTAATATCCTAGAAGAACAATAAGAATTTTTCTCCTGGTACCTGGCCTTTAATGCTATCTGAGGTTTTCACTATAAAATCCATACTGGGAACTCATTTCTTTATATGTCTAACAGCCTGAATTCACTCTTGGGATCAATGTATTGGTCAAAGGATTCTTAGAGTTGCTATAGTCTTCTATTGCGTTCTACTCCAGACAGAGCAATGCAAGGAGATACCCAGGAACCCAGGAGAAGCACTGGGTTCCAGAAACACTCTGTACAGAGCAGTATAACTCACTATTTGCTGTTTCAATAACAACCAGTCAGCTTGTATGAGCTGAAATATACAGATATATGATGTATTAATCATATTAATCAGTTCACAGAGAGCCAAAATGTAGTCATAAAGTTTATAGAGCCATAAATAATGTTCATATAATGCCACAATCGTGCTCTAGTGACGAACCCCTACCCTACCCCATTGCTGTTGCTAACACGGTATGTGGCTTACTTGACACAGAATGCTTCCTCTATGACACTGTCACTCTTCTTCTGAAGATGACTGCCTCTCCACGGCTCTCCTCCACAGAGATCATTCATGATTCCTTTCTTTGCATCATGTTTCAAAATCTCATGAAGTGTGTTAGATTTTAGGTCCTGATAATATAGCTGTGCCCTGGCTTGCAGAAACTGGAAACAGAACAATCCCAGTGATTACTATCCATTATATTATGTGCTCAGAATCTATGCACCCCCCGTTCCTTTTTTAGTTAATGTACTTAGTTTCCCTGGGGTGAGAAGGTATCCTCCTCATGGCCATCTATGTGTGATTATCTCTCCCTTTTTACCCTCAGCCATGGGTAAACACAGTGAAGCTCTGTCCAGCATCTTCCTTCTCCCTGGTTTGCTTTTGTTGGGGCAGTAGTTGACACTCTCCTAGGCTCGAGGCCATCAGGCTTGAGCCCGAAGCTGCAGGAGATCGCTATGCAGAGAGAATGGGCCATGAAGAAAATCAATACAGAGAAAGGCAGAGCTAAAAGGGCCAGGTGTGGGCATGCTTGAGCCTCTGGATCCAGTCCAGCCAACCCCAGGAATTTTGACTGCTTGGGTCACTTGCCTGCTTTGGTTTGGTTTGTCACTTTCATTACTTGTTGTTACTTTTCTGTCATTTGCAAGTGTAGAAGTGTGACCTGAAACACAAGGGAAGAGGGAAGGAAGCATTGCAAGAGGATGGGAAACTTTGGGTAGTAACACAAGTATTTGATGCTTTGACTTCCCAAGTAGGTGTGTGTGGGGGGTTCAAACACATCCAATTGTACACTTTAAATATGTAAAGTCTACCTCAAGAAAGCCTTAAAGAAGAAAAGAATGTTGTACCAGACTAAGTAAATGAAGCATGAAATGAAAGGCAAATTGAGCTGAGACGTATGTATATATATATATATATATTTATATTTATAAGAATTGAAAGGAAGCCGTCACCACCCCTTGGAACCCCTTAACCCTAGAGACGCTTCTCACAGAATGAGGCAATGCTCCTTAGGGTAAGACAGCCTAAAAGCCCCACAGGCTCCCAAGCACTTCCTCTCCTGGATATAGTGGTACCTGAGATTCTCACCAGGGTTATCACTCCTGCAGGGACCCTGGAGACAGGGGCATTTAAACCGAGTGTGTGCATCGGGTTAGCTCATTAGCTAAAGGCTTACTAGATTTACACCATTGGCTTCCAAAATTCCCCTCAGGAACCTGAAATTATACCCCGAGGAGATTCTGGGACTCTAAGGTTCAGAGGTAGCTTGTATTTTTAAAAGCGATGAGTCTTTCATGTCAATATAATTACTAAAACTCCCAAGTAGCTCTTAAGCCTTGGGTTGCACCTCCCCTTTCCAGTTCCTCCTGTTCCCAAGACCTCTGCTTTCAAAACAATGGCCCAGCAGCACTGAGAGCTGAGAGATGCTTTTGATTCAGCTCAGTGTCACCACAATCACACAGCTGGCTTTTCCTTTCTGTCACTTCTTTCCCTTCCCCAATAATCCATATCCTTTATTCTACTTTGACTTTTTTTGACGCCAAAACTACTGGCACTTAAAAATGGCTCCTATCATATTCTGCTGAAATCCTTAGAAATGCTACTTTCCAACTGGGTATTGTGGTTCATGCCAGCACATGGCGGGTGGGGGCAGAAGGATTAAGGAGTTCAAGGCTTCAAGTTTGTAGCCAGCCTGAACTACATGAAACTCTACCTCAAACAGAGTGAGAGAGAGAGAGAGGGAGGGAGGGAGGGAGGGAGGGAGGGAAAGGAGAGAGGGGAGAGAGAGGAAGCAGGTTCATTTTGACCTTGGACTGCAAATCCCTAAGATGACTGCTGAGTGCTTACTTATCTGAACCCATGTCTGTTGAGCTGAGGCATTAGCCTGTGAGAACACACATAGGACTGGTAAACCAGGGTATAGAAATGACCTGCTAGGAGGAAGGGTACTGGGTCCCGGCAGAGCTATGATTGATGGAGAGCCCAGTGCTGGAGGACATATGGGGACATAGCCCACCCCCTAGAGCTGCGACTTCTCTTGTTCTCTGTCTCCGTGGCTCTGAAATGTGGCATTCAGGCTGGATAGCCTCCTTCTGTGCAAACTATCCCCCTGGGAGTCTAGAATTCACATGCGTCTTGTTTCCACACAGAAGAGGCAATTCAGATTTAAGTTAGGTGTCTAACTTAGCAATTCACTCATCTGTGCATCCTGGAGGAGGACAAAGTGGCGGCCTCACTCGCTCTGCTCTTTGTGTCTCCATCCTCACACAGTCGCACGCGTAAGCCTCATTTGTGGAGATGTCTTTGAAATGTATTCACTGAAGATAATTATAGAGGTCTAACACTTCTGCTCTTCAATTAATGCTATAAAATTAATGGTCCTTCATTTTTACATCCTATGCAAATGATGGTGTCATCTCCAACTGTAAGCCTCCCTGCTCACATGCTGAATATGATTAGTGTCCCTTTAAGCTGAATCAGAGCATGTGACCTTCTGGGGTCTGTAAGGAGAGAGACCTCTGTGTGCTTGTTTCTAAGGTTTCATTATGAAATGTTCTTTAAGAGCAGAATTGCAGAGTTGACACCAAAACAGGTTTCAGGGACTGATGTTTCGAGGCTGTGGCCTTAGGAGAGGGCAGACAAGAACAGGAGGACAGCTCATAAATCTACTATTTCCATCTGAGATGTAAGACATTCTGGCCTTCACAGTACGCACACCTCCAAACAAAGGACAGACAGATTCTGTACGATAATGAGGTGGGTACATTGGAAATGCAGAGCGATTCAAATCATGTAGCCATTAGAATACCCTTTGCAAACAGACCCAAGGGATGCATGGTCAGACAGTAGATGTATTTTCTCGACAGGAAGTTCTGATAGCAAAAATGACCAACACCCTGGCTTGGGAAGGAGGCAATTAAGATGTGATTCTTTTATTTCAAGGACTAGAGTCAGGAGCTCCTGACCGTGGTTTCCCATGAACACATAGGCATCTTGCAGTGTTGCTATGTGTGCACGTTCATTTCACAAGGTGCATTTCTTGTTAGGAAGTTTGGATGAGTTGAAAAAATGACATAGCTCAAGTGCACTCACACTCAGAGTCAATATCCTCACTCGTCCAGAGAGCTTCCTTCAGGTGATGGAATAGCAGCTGGTGATGGAGTCCTCAGGAGAAGTGTAAGTTTAAGATGACTGGAAGCTGAGGAAAGTGACAGAGAACATGGGGGAAGGGAAACATAAGGAACCTGACCAGAGCTGGGAAGATTGTTCCCTCAGTAAACTGCTTGCCACACAAGCATGAGGGCCTGGTCTACATCCCCAGGCTCTGCATAAAAAGCTGAGCTTGGGGGTGCAGCACTGTGCCAGTAATCCTAGTACTAGGGAGATGGAGAGAGGAAGATTCTGGTCTAGACAGTCAGGAATCCCCAGGTTCAGGGAGAGATTATAGCTCAAAAATAAATAAATAATATGTATATATCATGCGCGCACGCACACACACACACACACACACACACACACTCACACACACAGTAGAGAAACAATTGAGGAAAATACTGGATGCCCATTTCTGGTCTTCACACTTGCTCTAGTGCCCTGCTCCCATATGTAAACATGTCTAAACCCACAACACAGAGAGAGAGGGAGAGAGAGAGAGAACTGTAAGCTTATCCTGCTCCAGAAGGTACATAAGGGATTGTAAGCAGATTCAAGATATAATGGCCAGAATTGCGTCTCATATTGATGGATTCCGCAGTTTCTGGCAGTCAGGATTATTTGTATCATTGGGCATCTTCCTGAAGTCAAATTCAAAGAGAACATTCCATTTAGCCTTTGTGCTCTGTTGAATCAGGTGAGACAAAATTATTCAGATTTTGTTGTTTGTTTTGTTTTGTTTTCTGTGGTAAGTGAGAATTTGTTGGCCACAGGAATACAGACTAGAAGCTGAGAAAATTCAGAAGGGTAGGTTTTCAGTGGGGGTGTTGAAAGCTGCATACAGGTAAAGCTTCTATACTCAGGGTGTGTTACAATTCAACAAAATTTAAAAGCCTTTTAGAGTATGGGGCAACATTCTTGCTAATAGTATATTCTGAACAGTGGTAGATAGAGCAGGCAAGCAGCATTCCTAGTGACCTGCACAGTCAGAGAAGGGCATTGGAAGAGATAACTGCAACACACCATGGGACAGCATAGGGTGGGCATGGCTGGCTTGGAAGTTGGGGCTAATCAATGTCCACTTACCAGAAAGCGGAGAAGAGCACATTTCCCAAAACTTGACTGAAGGAGAGCCCCGGATATACTGGGATGGAGAAAGGTTTTAGCAAGCCATCTGAAGTGGAGAGTGAGACCCAAGAATCTGAGCTAGAAATGCTCTTGCTAAGTTGCTCTGAATGAGATAGAGAGAGGGGGTGGAAAGAAAGCCTGATGAAGTGGGTTGGAGAGCATAGGGGCCAGAGAGAGACCAGGAACAGGTGAATGGTTGGGACCCACATGGCAGCTCTCAATCCATTGGATTGTTTATTATTATCATTTATGTGTGTGTGCGTGCATGGGATACTTGGTGTGAAGGTCCGAAGACAACTATGCTTTGGGAGATACCTCTCCTACTACGATTTCTTTAGGGAATCCAACTCGGTCCTCAGGTTTGACTCCATCAGTCATCTTGCTGGCTCTGCTCCTTGCCTTATAAGTGGCAAAGCTCACAAGACGCTGAATGGGTATGAGCGACAGTTTGTGAAAAGCCCTTAAGGAGCTGGGTTTCATGTCTAGTTGATGTGGATGGAACAGGCAGTTCCTGTGGTCACAAGCATGCATGTAGGGTCCATGAAGAAACTGATTATTGAGCTTGGAAGACTCAGAGAAAGGACAGTGACCTTGAGTAATAGTGGAACTAGCTTCGAGACAAGTTTGTTTTCTTAAAGAGAGGCAGTTGAAACCCAGGCCATGTAGGAATGAACTAGGGAAGGTTGCGCATTTCTTGTTTGTTCTGTTTTGGAAATGTTATCTATGATTAGTGGTAACATTACAGACTCCTCTACAATGACACAGAAATAGAGAAACTAAAGGAAAACTAGCTTAATTCTCTGTCTGGTAAGGCTGACCACTCACCAGGTCAACGTGCAGAACTCATCAAGGCTAAAACACATATAATTCTATCCAGACCCACCCCATCAGGCAATGAATTTATTTGGGTATTTATTTGGGTAAACAAACACAACCCCAACTTTACAGGACAAGCTAAGTGGCTGTCTCTGGAAATACCATTTTCCCACAACAAATGGTCCACTAACAACCAAATGCAATAACAGTCTTGTCTAGACTCTTGCTTTGTACAATAAATTATAATTTTCTTGAGATGAAGAAAATTTGAATTAGGATTAAAATGTGACATTAATATTCATTTTTAAGACATGAGAATGGCATTGTCATCATATAAGATAGTGTTTGTGTTTTAGTAGTCTCATAATTAAATATTTATTTTTATGAGGCCCAGAATAAAATGACACAACAAGTAGGATTGTGTTAAAAAAATTGAAGCAAAAAGAAGAATGTATGGGACAAAAGGTTCAGAATCACAATTCTTCAACCCAGTCAAGGAACACAGGCAGTTTCACTATTAGGAAAGAGTTGCACCATTTTCTCCATTTGAAGCACGTCTGAAATGCTCACCACAAAAGTTAAAAACTAGTTCAGCTCAAAACCTGAAACATCTCAGTCTAGGTGGATAGCTCTCATCCCCCTGTAGCTCTTCCTTTAAGCTACTTTAAGTGTAAGAGGCAGCCTACATCTGTGAGCCATGAATACATCCACCTGCCCTTCCATATTAAAGTGACTATCTCATTAAAAACAAACAAAACAAAACAAAACCACATCAAGAAAGCAATGGGGGCTATATTGTGTCCTCTGGAGTCCTGTTAAAGACCCAGTGACCCAAAATGTATGTCTTCAGAGACCCAATTGAGGTAAAAGGGACTTAAATGGGCAAATATAAAGCTGCCTGTTTTGGGATGTAGGGTTTTCAGGGAGGTGGTTAGGTCAGAGTGAGGCAGTAGGTGCATGCTATTCCGGAATAGTTGATGGCCTTGTGATTAAGAGAAGCACCAAGGTACGTAGGGCACCAAGCAAAGAGACAGCAAGAGGGTGAGCATCCGTAGGCCAGACGCAGAGGCCTCAGGGAGACCAGTTCTGCCAGCACCTTGATCACAGACTTCAGCCTCCGAAAATGAAGGGAAGTGTGTGCTGTTTGACCCTCCAGCCGGTGGCCCAGGCACACTGGGCCAGGAGGTCATGGCAGGGGGAGGACCTGTCTCTGTTGTGCAGCTTGAAGGCGTCCCAGGCTATTCTCCCTTGTCCAGGAGCACTTCACTCTTTGCTGGGATCCCACGGTTTCCTCCTCCTCCTCCTCTCCTCTTTGTTTCAGGGGTCAAACTGTGCCTCTGAGTGCTCACATTTGCCAAATCACTGCCAGAACCACAGATTGTAACTTTCCCAAGACCATGCTGGCCCCTTCAGTGTGTCTCCTTTAAGAAAATGCTACATCTTCCTCAGACACAAATTACCCCTGGGAGATTATGGAAATTTTAAAATAAATAAATAAACCACTTGAGGGATTACAATAGTAGCCTATAATTCTACTTTTCATCGCTACTGAAAGAGAAACAGTGCCCCAATACGTAAAGCGTTTATTATATCTTAAAAGAAAGCTCTTATTTCTGGTTCAGAGATTCAACGTGGCATTTATAATTATATTCTGGAGTCAACACTGTTAAAAAATTTGGGCTTTCATGCTAAAAGTGATTTAAAAAAATATATATAATTACCTACTAATTCTCCCCAAATGCTGTGACTTGCTTTTTTTTTTTTTAAATCATAAGTCATCTTAAACAATCTACTTTTCAGGAAGTCTAAAATAACACACGGGTGGCTCGGCCTTGGCATAGCAAAACTCTGGAACACTAAACTGAAGTCATAACAATGGGTAATATTTTAATATAATGGAAAATGATCATTAACTTTTCTAGACAGGAAGGAAATGAATTTTCCTCATTGCACACATTCTGAGAAAAAAATGAGGATGAGACTATTTCCTAGGATGTTCTACCTAATTCGAATGGGCTCTAAGTACCAACCTGACAATAGCCTTGGAGTCTGGTGTGAGCAAACTGAACAAGCAGAGCTACCGAGGAAAGAATGAGGCTTGATGCCTCTCCAAAACATATGCAGACAAACTTGAGATTTCAGAGGATGATTAATCCTACACAGCAGTCAAGAGCCTTCCCCAGGGCCCCTCTCAGATCTCAGGTAAATCGCCCCCTTTATCGCTTCCATCCCCCCAGACTCAGAGCGAATATCCTATTAAGCCTTCATAAGCCCTTTTCAACTTAAAATGGGACCTAGTCATATTAAAAATGTGCATTTATTAAATATTCTATAAAAGTCACAAAATCTTCAAAATATTTTCCTTAGACACCTGGGACAGTAGCTGCATTTCAGAAGCTGTGTCCCTCAGAAGTTCTCATTGTCACAATTTCAATTACAGCCCCTCGCCTCCCACCCCCTCAGTGGTTCTTGTCTTGTTCCACTTTTTCTAGTCACCTCCATTTCCTTTTTTTTTCTGCCTCTATATTCTTTGGCTATCCAAACACAAACAGTTGTATAATAAACTCACATTCCAGGACTCCCTTCCAAACACTGACTGCCAAGTCAAACCAAAGGGGACCAGAGACCAGGGTCATTATTTCAGTGATCAAACACCAGTTAAGAAAATAACAGAGAGCAGGCCAATATTTAAGCAATCAAGGCGATGTGACCAGACAATTCTGTTTCCCCTTCTTTCTATCATTTAGGAAAATCACAGCCATGGCCACAGTGTTCTGAAGGTCCCTGAGCATCTACTGGGACTCACTGTGGCAGGAAACTATTACAGAAATGGACACAGTTCTGTGTTCCTCCTGCCCCCATCGAAGAACAGCTCAGTGTTTCATGGATTTGGAGCCAGTTACTCCCCACCCTCAAAGGAGCCTCTTTGCACACTGGACGTACAGGGCTGAGTTTGTCTCTCTCAGTAAATGTGTACTCCGTCTAGCAATGCTGGCCAGCTACAATGGTTATATTTTGGGGTCACTTGTAGCTGGCAAGACAATTTGTAATTTACATCGCTGACTAGAACTTTGTCACAGATCAACTTGCTCTCCACCTGCCTTACTCCAGTCTCCAATGAAGCCTTGGGGAGCAAAGGTCAGCTGGACAAGCTCCTTGTGAACCGGCAAACCCATCCTCCCCCCGCCCTCCCAGGCCCTCACCTCACCTCCCCTGCCCTCCCCTCCCCTGGAGACAAAGAGAACACAGAATGCTGAGGCATTCATGAGCCACATTTCTGCCTTTCTACCAGCTTTATGCTTGGCTTCCCTCTGGCCTGGGGTGCCACAGCCTGGCAGCAGAGCAATGTTTGTGCCTGCATGATGTCCCGTGATTAAAAGAAAAATAAAAACCAAACTCATCACTGCCTCTCAAATAGCCAAAACAAACAAACGTCCAAGCTTTTAGAAATGGAATTCCAGCTTGTATCATGAGTGTCAGGATTCCGATGGAGTCTGTACAAAATGAAAATGATTGCTCATGAGATTTACTTAATTTAGCATATCCTGCTTCTCTCCCATCCTCTCCTTCCTTCCTTCCTTCCTTCCTCCCTCTCTCCCTCCC